>JANIJG010024589.1:9754-28165 GCA_024611175.1 Megaceryle torquata
GTGGAGCACTGGAACAGGTTGCCCAGGGAGGTGGTTGAGGCCCCATCCCTGGAGACATTCAAGATGGGGCTTGACGAAGCTCTGAGCAACCTGATCTAGTTGAGGATGTTCCTGCTTTCAGCAGGGGTGTTGGACTAGATGACCTCTAGAGGTCCCTTCCAACCCAGACACTTTTATGTTTCTAATTACCATTTTTTCACTAGTGAGAAGCAATAAAATTGCTCCATTTCTGCATTTTTTAGAGCATGTGCTTCTGCTGTAATCATGGAGATACAATTCAGTTCTTCAGTCCACACCCTTATTAATTAATCACTCTTTGTTACAGGCAAAAGTTAATCAGTGACATTTCAAAAAGAATCTATACATTAGACACTTGGAAGTCTATGCAAATATTTCATTAATTACTACTGGACCAAAAGATTTCCTATTACTAGTACCGTACTTTTCTTTCTTGCACACACATACACACAATGTCTCATGAATTTAAAGGAATTTGCTACATAATAATTTCTCTTGAAATTCCCTTTGCCTATATCCACAAATAACCTATGCTTTTAGTTTTAGTTCATTAAGAATTACAGGAAGCAAATGGCAATGTATATATAATGCATAATATATTAATTCAATTGCTTTCTTTTCTAGGAAGCTGTCAATTTAATGAGACATCACAAATAATGTGCTATCTGAAAAAAATCTCACAGCTATAATTACTCAAAGTATTCATTCTGTCTCTAAGCTGCATTTTCACTGCATGCATAACATTATTTAAAGTGATTTTGTCTGTAATGCTTCTTACTCTGAATGCTATTCACTTACTGTCTTGAAATTCCTTCTTGATATTAGGGAGAAAAGTAGAAATTTCTCCCAGACATCTAGAGAAATTACTAGAATTCGGATTACATTCTTTACAAATTTTTAATATGTCAGGAGTCCACTCTCTGAGAAGCAGTTAAGCTAATCAATAATGAGGCCACGTTAATTACTTCATGTGCTTACATACAGGTAAGAACCACCAAAGGCCAGTTCTCTGGTATTCAAAGGAGCTCTCCCTAAAGTGGCTACTGAAAACCTAATCTAACCACAAAAAAGGAAGAATATAAAAAAGGAAAAAAAATCAATGAGAAGAAATGTGCAAAAGAAGAATCTAACAGAAAACTATAGACACAAAAATATGGCAAGTATGGAAGTGTATGGAAAGTATGGAAACAAAAATATATGAATACAGTTTTCAAAAACATTCACAGGTTCAGAAACGGCAGAGTACACTAAATTGAAAATTACACTCTTCTCCTGGAATATTTGCTCACAACTGCTTCTTAAACCTAAACTCTAAAAGCAGCTGATGCCCTAGGGGATTTTTGTTAGGAACTTCTGGTTTTATAAGTCACTTAAAATGAGATGATATATACATATTGGTGACTATAGTGTCTCAATTTAATTTTTTATTTTTGATGTGTTTTTTTTTTTTTTCTGTAAATGGCAACGTTCCTGTAATCTTGGTTCTCTCAACGCAGCTATTAATTTATGAGGAGTGATACCATTTTGGAAATATGCAGCTTTTAGTTATCAATCTGAATTTTTCAGATAAAGGGTAAAAATTATCTTAAATAAAATAGAACATAGAAAATCTTTTAAAAGGTTAATGTAGATAGGAGGCAAGCATTTAGATATTTTCATTTGTTTGTTTAAATTATAAGATTAAATATTATAAGATTATAAGATTAAAGGATTTATTGCTGTTCTGAAGCAAAATTTCAATACCCAGGGGAAAAAAAAAAAGGTCTGCTTAGAAATTCAGGTACTGCTTACACACTCTATGGAGCAAAATATCTGAGAAAACTGCTACCTAGCACACTTGCAAACTTGAGCTCTTATTAGCAAGACTGAAATCTTTCCTTGCTTCACCATGCAGTATGTTTTAATAGTAATATATTTATATCATAGAGAAGAACATTATTTTTTATCATTGAATTAAAAATGAAAATAGCAAGTAATCTGCTGGCTTTCTTTCAAAACACATTGTCATTGCAGAATAGTTAGGATTGTGAGGTACTTGGAGATTAAAAGGTGATGTTAGAATATCAAACAATGAACTATGTGCATGCTGAATAGATTAATTTGATTGAGATATTATAAACACTGGTGTTATGGAGTTGTAAAAATGATGGAAACACACTTCTTAAAATGGGTTTTCAGGATTTTTGGTGAGCACCTTTTTGGGATACCTTTTTCTGCTGTGAACTTTGGTGTTGATAATCAACTTATCCCCTAAGTTTCAACTTCACAACTACAGGCAACTGGGATCTTTAGGTAAATTTAATTTTCAGGGGAAGAAACTGGTCATTTTCATGAAGAGCTCAAGGACTTCTAGCCTGAATTTTCTTCCTGTATGAATTTGACACACTGGGCACCCTTCCAAGTCTCTTTTCTCACATATTTTGTTGTGGCTACATTTGTTGTTTATGTTCGCTAATGCTAGCTGTTTTCATCAACATCCTTTTGTTTCTAGTGACCATGGTAGTGTTTTTACTGTAAATTTATCTAGAACTACTGACAGAAATTGAAGTGCAGACAAATAAACAGGTCTGGTCAGAGTCAGGGAAGATTCCTACTTGTCTTCCAAGCAGCTGACAGTGTCTTGATTCTTTCCGAGTAAATGCCATGTTTCTTTGAGGACAATGCCCATTAGAATATCTAGAATGATAGAAGAACCTTTAATATAACAAGACACAGCACAATAAAGCACATAGTAATTTTGTCACTTAAAAAAAAAAACCAAAACAAAACAAAATCCAGATTCAAAACTAAAATAAAGACAAAGACATAGTGTACTTGAAGACATTTTTCAAATCAGGTCACACATGATGCAGATAAAACTAACTGAGTAGCACCTGACTAGAGAAACAGAAGAAAGCTGTTTGAACATAAAGGAATTAAATCTGACAGGCTTATTTTTGGACTGTTAGAGAAGCAGAAATGCAGACAGGTGACTAAAACAAATGTATTCAGAATCAATGTTTACCAACAGTAATCTAGATAATTAGTACCAACTGTATTTTTTTTTTTTTCAGTATTGAGGTAGAATGAAAAGCACCCAGGATTAATATTTCCTTTTCTTTGATCTAGGGGAAATTTTGAACTTTTATTTAAACAGTGGAAGTTATACTATTGAATCTAGAATTTGGATCAATATGGGTCTGAATGGGTGTAGAGGTTCAGTTTTAATATTTCTTTTAATACATGTAGCAAAGATTCATTTATCTCCTAGTTTAACCTTAGCATATTGTCATGGGTCTTCCTTGGAAGTATCTTGTAACTTTATTACTTAAACAAACAAACAAACAAACAAAACAAAACAAAAAACCAACCAAACAAACAAAAAACCAACAAACATATCAATCAAAAATGCCAAAAAACAAGGTTCTGATGGTGAGTACTGGGTCCTCTCTGGTAGTGTTAGAAACTTTGAAAAATGCTTTCTAAAAAGGTGTTTTAGTATCGCCAGGTCATATATCTCAGTCAACAGACATTCCCATTAGGGACCTTGGTTACTATTTCTTCAGTTGAGTTGTCTGTTTGTAGTCTAGGAGCTCACACAACAGATGTACCTCTCTTTCTGCTTATAGGAACTTCTCTAGAGATAAACTAGACAGTCACATGTAGGTTAATCTGATGATTTCCTATGATATAGACTTTGAGATCCACCTCTGTCATCATTTATCATGCCAGGTGATGTTTTTTCTAGGACTTTTAAAAATAGGACCAATGCAGAGAAGAAGAACTTTGCAATTTCAGGGTTAACTCTACTTTTGACAACTGCAGGCTTTCTTCCACGGCTTCTCACTTGGGTGTCTGACCAGCAGCATTCACCTTTATCCCTGTAGCCTTCATCCCTTGTGTGAATGTGGGCTTATGGATTAAGCCTCTTGCCATAATCAGCTTAACAAACTGACTTCAGTTTAGTATTTGCAGTTGCTGTTGTCTTTCAGGGAACTGACAGAGTTAATGGCAGCCTTCATAAAACACAGCATTATTTTTCCTGTAGACAAAATAACTTAAATGAAAAAAATGAAGCTATGAATTAAATGATTAAACAGACATCTTACTAGGTAATAGCTATGAAAGAATTGAGACCTTGTTTGATAAAAATACCTTCCTTCTTTGTCTTCAGGTATGTGTCCTGCCATGAGCACACGGCTAGTTGTTTGAAACCTTTTCCTGTAGCACTTTCAAAAAAAACAAGAAAAAAAGTTGTTGTTTGCAGTTTGACTATGGAAGGAGAAGGGAAAGAAAGCAGAAGGGCAAGGTTAGAAGATCTTAGGGCTGCTGTCATTTCATAAAATTTGAAACAATTACTTTTTAACATATATAAACATATAAATTGTGGACTGTATTAGGGTAGCAGGCTTTTTTATGTTCATGACCTCACATGGCCAATAAAGACTACCACTTCACACTGGTACAAGCAGTCAAATGTGAAAAAATTACAGACTGATAGATCCCTTGTAGTATTAAAGTCCTTGTCCCAGTAGAAACAGACACAGAAAAATTTTATCTTTTACTGAAGAGAACAAAATTTTCTCTAATGTAATTGTACCTGAGCTTTTTAATAGAGATAATAAAAGGAGCATACATTTGTTATTGACTGAGGAAGGAAAGCTAAATGCTTTGTCATCTGGGGATTTTATCAAGCAGCAGTTTGAAATATTCTCAAAATGAAAGTGAGCAGACTTATTCGTGTGCTGGCAAAGGAGAGAATTATTTGAATTAAATTTGTTACTCTTGGTTCTAAGGGAGTATTGGTCATCATAACCTTGGAGGCAAGAAAGGTGTAATTGCATTCCTGCAATGACAGGTGGAGTTCATGTAGGAATACTTCCTAAAAAGGCAAGGGAAGTATCTGCCAATGGCTACTAATGCAAACGAAATTATCTGCCCATAGAAATAGATAAGACCCCATTGACATTAGAGGAGTTTTATCCATTTACAATAGCAGGGATCTGCCTTCTTACAGAGGTTTATTGTTGTACACATTCTGCCCTAGGGTCATTCTGTAATTACTATAGAAAATAGTGTATTCACTTGATAACTTCTTCTAGCAGAAAAGCAATTAGCCTGCCAAGTGACTTGATGTTCCTAAGAAGGTACTGAAGTTTTGAAGGCTAGAAGTTTTAGTAGAAAGAAATAGAAGAAAAAGATAGAAAATGTCTGACTGGCAGACAGCATAGAAAAGGAAAGGTCTGTGTAGGGAGATAGAGATGGCCATTTCAGGAAGTACAATTCACAACAAAAAGCTAAAGCTTTAATGTGATACTAAAACCAGAAAAATACTAGCCCACTAACTCCATTCAGGACTGACTCTCTGCTATACTTAGAAAGACACCTGGATTTTCTGAACAAATCGTTAGGCTATTCATGACTAGGTGAGCAGTAGTCACATCTTTCTGATCTAAAATATTATTGATGCAAGAAGGAAAGAGGTCCCTCTATACAGAAGAGTATTAGCGCATGAATAGCATTGTTAATATGTAAAATACTGTTTGACCCGTGCTTCAGCCCTAGTTTACAGGATTAGGATTGTGCTGATAAGATCTCCGTTTACCGGGCACAAAGGCAGAGATGGCAGCACTAGTGGATATTTCAGGTTGTTGCAGTATTTTTATTACAACAACACAAAGTGTTATTATTTTGTTATGGAAATCAAGACAATTTCTCTCTTACAGAAAATAGATGCAACATATGATGGACTGTGAAACGGTTGAAGAAAACTGTTTAGGCAGTTAGGGAATGGAAGAATAAATTAGATAAAGGGCAGAAACCTTAAAACATAATAACCACTTTTTACTCTGTTAGAGGGGAAAATGATTTTGCAAACTGTGATTTACCTGGTTCCACAGAGCAGACTGTATTGCATGTGTCTGTTGCATTTTCTTTTCTCTTTATAACTGCTCAAACAACAATTTAGAATCAATAAGTTGTGGAATATTGGAATGTCAGTATCTATTGAAAATGAACTGTTTTATGGTGATCTGATATAATTAAAATCAATGCAGATATCTTTAAAAAAATGTTTCCTTCTGTTGGTGAAGCTATATAGGGATATTGGGTAAATAAAGTGCTCCCAGTTGTCTGCTCTTTTAGAGGAAGTCTTTATGTACATTGAATCTCTATTTATTGTTACCTTATGTTGTGTTTTATTTCATGCAAACTAGATTAAAGAAAAAAGACATAATTCACCCAAAATTTATTCTAAGAACTAGGACTACAAGTATGTGAATAAACATTTTTCCCAGACTGTACATTGCTAACATACAGTTGGAACAAATATAACATTAAGTCCACATGCCTCAAGGCTTCATGTTTTTAGATGCAGGAGAAATCCTTAGATTATATTTCCCTATCTATTTTTAAATAATATAAATAAAACACCAAACCTTATTTGAAAAACCCAGTCAAGTTCCTAGAAGCCTCCTACCAGCCTTATTTATTTTTTTGTAAATTATTATAAAGTCAGAATGAAGCGAATCCATGCTTTTGCTATACAATGCTCCTGAGGAGACAAGGAACTCAGACTAGATCTAATTTATTTTTTTTTTCCTTACAAAAATGCACATTCATCTAAGTTTATCAGTTCTTGAAGTCTTCCCTTCATTAAAGTAAAAAAAGAAAAAAAAATAACATGGGTAAGAAAGTGTTGCAAGTTGATATTTGTTAAGGGAAACTTAAAATTTGGTTTCACTTTAATTTTAAAAAGGGAAACAAAATTTCTGTATCCAAGAAAATTATGTTTGGTCATGTTTAAGTAGGCATCCATCTCTGAGGTGACAATAACATCAGTAAGAACAAGAACATCAAGAGACAGTTCACTTCATGCATCTCTCAGAGGATGTTACAACAGTAGGCATTTCCACTACTGATCAGAGACTACAGCTGGTGGGACACTTCCTGAGGGAGCAAGAAGAACAAGAATGTAGCCATGCAGAAGGTCTCATAAGGACTAGTGGGATTATCCTTTTCTGCTTTGTAGGTTTTGCAGGGACAGAATCCTGTAGATTCATATACTGAGATCCTACAGATCCCAGTTCTTAAATGAGTGAAATTTCCAAGTTAAGAAAAACATACTGTTTTGAGCATATATTATTTTTCAGGGATGTTATATGTAGTGAACAAATCCTGAAAGTGCAACAGGCCACACCAGTGCAATCAGTTTTATTCTTGCTTCAGTCAGGAGAGCTGAATCCAACAGTCAAGTTTGGTTCATATGTTTAAAAAAATGGCACTTCTAGCAGTTACCAGGGGCTGTTGTACTGAATATCAATCTAGGATTTCATTAAATCAACTTTAATAATCTTTCTTAAAAATGCACTTAGGTGAGAAAGTATTTCTCACACACATATACAGAATATGGGAATTTATGTATTCTGTCACTGGACATGTAGAGAACACCATTTTTCAACTTGAAAGCGTATTTTCTGCTTTTAAGGAAATACACATTCAAATACAGAAAACAAAAAAATGTACTCAATTAGAATTTACATGCACTTTCATAAAGATGTCACAGTGATATTTCTGCACGTAGGGTCTACACAAATAAAGGTATGGTTAAGCTGTATGCATAGTTAAGATAGTATTCAAGCATAAGCCCATCATAGCTGCAAACTAGGAGTCATAGTTATGTGCAATAGACTTCAGCCTGAAAGTATTTGACATCTATATGCAATGTCAAATAATCTTCTAAGGCCAGATAGTCATGAATAAAAGTTCATAGATTAATTCAACACTTTTCTCTGCTACACTTTTTAATGAGTTCTCTCACTTAAATACAGATTTCCATAAGGCAGCTTGTTAAAAATGAAATTGAGCTGCTTTCACCATCAGTCTGGGCATGCTATAACATCACAACTCTACTAGGGCCAAATAAAGTTTGAGAAAGATTTTTTATAGCATCGCTTCTAGTTTTGCATTGGTTTTGGGGGGCAATTTATTGACAATTTTTTGATCTTGTAAAAGTTATTTAGATATCTTGAAGAAAACACTGCTTTCAGTCTACACTCTATTGTAATGACTTCTGTGTGTATCTGTCCCAAATATTTCACTCAGCCCCTTCAGCATAAAATATTTTGTGGTGAAGCTTGTACTAGGTATGGTGTGTATGGTCACAGGTAAAAACAGTTTTATGCAATTAAATAATCTAATTCCAAGAGAAGAGCTTGAAGTAATCCTCTCCCCGTCACTATCGAAAACTTCACAAATGAAGAAAATATCATGTAATTATCAGAGCTGACTCCTGAAGCAAGGTGTCTTACCTACTTTTGTCATTTCCAGCTATGGAAGTTTCAGAAACTTTTCTATAAATGCACCCTCTCTCCTAAATCAATATGCTTTCTTTGATGCACCCCCTTCTCTTGACTGAATTTACAGCAGCTTTTCACCTCGCATTCCACATGCACTTCCAAATTGCCCATGCTGGCAGCTGTTTATAGTGAGCTAGCATCACACTTTTAATAAGCTGTTTTGTGGAAATTTTTTTTCTCTGAAGGCGTATCAAGCATTGCAGACCTCTAATTAGTGGTAGTTGTACTCAAAGTTCAATAGTCAGGTCTTTTGAGGCATTAAGAGATTATATCCTTAATAGCTCTGAAATGAATGGAAAGCATCCTTATTTCCTTCTCATTTCTCAGCCTTACTAATTTCAGGACATAATTTGGTGTCAAGAATGTGTGCATTACGTCTGATCAAGAGGCTGTGTGCATTGTGCACTGGTGTATCACCAGAGCAGGGAGAAAGCTGTGTCTACAAAAGAACAATAAAACCCAGACAATTGAGTGAATCAAAATTGATACGTGTGTTTTGTTTCTGTCAGAAAGAACTTCTATTTCTTCATCCTTGACTATGAGCTTGTAATAGATCAAGTTGTCCCTTCTCTTTCATTTGACTGACAGCAGAGCCAACACTTGCTGAAACTTTTTTTGGCTCCTTGTGTTTCTCATACCCTTTTTTTAAACTTCATTTTTCTCTCTTCCTCTCCAGAGATCCATCACAGCAACATACAGCTCCCAAGTGTTAGCTTTGATTTGTTTGGCAGTGTAAGTCTAAATCAAAGAGAAGGGGCAGAAAGTATTCTGACTGATGCGCAACCTTATAATGATTTTCTTCCATAATCTCTCACAGAGTGCCATTCAAGAAAAAGCTAAATAATTACTTTTAAAGCAAGACCTCAGAGCTTTGTGATCTGCACATCAAAAGCTCATTCTGTATCTCAAGTGTAGGAAATAGTGTATCTTGTCAATCAGTCCATCAGTTAAAAAAAAAAAAAAAAATCCAAACCAAAAGAGAGACAAGCCCTTGCAATGTACCCCAACAAATCGGTGATCCCAGCTAGTTGGACTAGTCATCAGGCTTCATCACAGATACCCAAAATATTCCCTTCTGTGACTGCTGTGACTAATGTGTTACAGCAGCAGTCAATGAGGACTGTCATATTTTCCCAACAAATTAAGTGTACTGAGTCGTCAGTATACCTCAGGCTTTATAGATCATATCAGATGCATCTGAAATCTGCAATGTAAGACCATTTTTTCTTTTCTACTGTGATGTTCAATTGAAGAGCAATTTAAATTGCTGTCAACATCAAAAACATACAGCAATTTGCATTCACATCTCATTTCAGATATAGCTTAGCAGGAATTAAACTCTTTTTTATGAAGTTGCTTATATTTTGTAATTATGGAGAACATTTATTTATCTGTGAGGTTTGCAATTCGACTGCCAACAGATCTGTTTACTCGATATACCAATTTGCTTTACTGTACTTCAGTTTTAAATGTGTGTCAGTACATATACATAAATATAGTAAAGCACACACATGCATATATAGATGTACAGAATGCTTATTAAAATATATCTTGGTTTATTGCTGTGCATATTTTGATATATTTAAAGAAGGATGACCTTTCAGTTCCTGAGTGCAACTCCCACATGGTTTAAACCAGTGTAAAGGAAACATCCTGGTGTATTTGTATGAGCTATACTCCTGTGATAAAGTTATGGCAGAAGAAAAGGTGTCAACGTGCACTTCTTCAAAGTTGAAATAATTTTCTTTTTTTCCTCTCTGAAGTTGCCCCCTCAACTTCAGTGTAAGAACACTTGCAAGCTACAATCTGAACCATAAATCCCCAAATGTCCATTTCAGTCTGTGAGATCCCCTTTGCTCCTAAATTTTTACCTTCTAAGCTGTTCAAGTTCTGCTAATGTATATACCCAGTAGCACAGCCATCACACCTGAGCTAATGGCAACAATTTCACACCTTAAGATAATTTTCTATGCTTTGAGAAGTCTGTTCTGCTGGGCAAATTCAGTATTGCCTTTGCAATCATGGCAAAGTGATGGGTACTTCCATCAAAACTGCAACCAGATGAGATGATGTCATTCTCTAACTTTTGAACAAGTCAATAACATAGGCTCTCATCTGGGAAATGGAAGACTTGCCTTCTTAAATAGCAGAAAGTGAAAACCCACATTACTTTCCTACCAGATGAGAATCCTCAGTAATGATTAGAATCTCAACTTTCTTCATTTCCTTCTATTGTCTGTTTAGCCTTCTGAATCGTGGATTTTTTTTTTTTTTTTTTTTTTTTTTTTTTTTTTTTTTTTTTTTTTTTTTGGTAGGATTATGGCAATGAAATGCCCCTCTCAAGTGGACAGCCATCTGCTTAGGACATCATATAGGAAAGGTCAGAGCTATGAACTTAAACAACTTCTGGCTAAGGAAGATCAAGAATTGTACTTCTAATCTCAGGTAAAAATATCTTAGCATAACTGTGATGATATGCCTTCTTGTCCTACTGTCCTAACAATCCAGTCACCCTCCTCAAAAAATTCCTTTGCACCGAAAGGTAGGAATACATTTCCTAGATATGTACTTCAGTCATATATAGATCATAGCCCTGAGTCAAAGACAACATTTCAGACACATTTCTTTTGCAAACATTTGCAATGTTTGGGTTGTTGTAAATCTCTCTCTTAATTGGAAGTCTTGTTGTCTCTGTTCACGTAGAAGGGAATTTTGGACCTGATCTGGATTTATGAATACAAAATTTGTCACTAGATTGCTCTGCCTTTTGTTTTTGCACATTCACTGGAAATGCAATGAGAAGCCCAGATTGCTGAACCATGGACATGACCATCATTTCTACCAGACTTGCTTGTGTTGTATTAAGTAATGTAAGCATGGAAAATTTGATGCAGAGACAGTAGTGAAAGACTTTGAAGTACCAAAGGAATGATAACTAATTTCCTTGTCTTTTCTATTAGAATATTCAGAAACATGTTATGAGTGGAAGATCATACTGCTAGAATACTTTATGGAATCAGTAAAATACATTCTTACTTTATGCCCATATGTTCTGCATATGTGAGTTAAACTGCGCTGTTATTTAGCAATTGAGATGGTGTGGAAAATGGTACAAGACAGCATAAAAATAAAATCCAGCCTGATGTAATGCTTTTGATATTCAAGGCATCCCCAAATACTTTACAAATGTGTTGTTGTTAGATACGATTAAAGACCTCTCATTAACTGGGAAAAGCTGTTTGATGGCATCAAAGATAATTGAGAAGATGTTTCTTAATGTACGACTAAAAAGAAAAAGCATTCTCAAACAAACTTATGCCACAGAGAACAAGCTGGGTAAACACTGGCTTTTGTCCCCTCTTGGTCAAGAGATTGTTATTAAATCTCAAAAATTATATTAAACAATATTTTAAGAAGATGACTTAAATTCACAAGGGGAATAAACTAGAATGAAGGCAGATATTTATTCTAAAATTTCACACTATTGTGACTGTATTTCAGAATTTGATGACATACTATGTGCATGTTATTATTAACCTTCGGTCAGACAGCATGGGTTAAGATAGGAATGTCATCCCAGGCGTTAGCCATTAATCTGGGTATCTCATTGCTTTACTGAGGTTTAGGTTATATGGATAATAATTCTGGGCCATATTTTGACACCTTTATTTATGCTGAATGGCATCTTATGCAGCATCAAGTCCCACTAAAATCAGAAGGTTATTTCCAGAGAAATGCATTAGTCAATGCAGTGGAATATTGTCCTTTGGCAACATCTGTAGATGAAATTGTACTGTAAAACATTGCTGCATCAGTCAGAGCAGGTTATCAGAATGGCTTTGTATACAAATTTGAAACAGCTTCTGAGATAGTGGCTCCTGATAAAGCCATTTCACTCTCTCTTTCAACATATGACTGCTTGCCACAGAACAATAATGACAATACAGCACTAACATTTTATCAAAAAATGACAGTCAAACCATGGATATGAGTTACCCAAGTTATGATACTGAGAAATGTTTGCAACTCAAAGTCAGGTAGAAATTTAGTGCGATTATCTCAAAATCTGCCTTAGTTCTTTGCAGACCATTCTGGTCTATGGGGACTCAGACCTCTTGTGTACTAATTTAAAGAATGACAAAGATGTACATTTCACACAAATGTTAAATGATGTTATTTTAATGAGTCTTTTTTATTGTATGGCTTTAAGTCTACCTTCTGCAAACAAAATCACAGATAATTCTTTTAAAAAGTGCTTTAAATTGCTTTTGGTAACCAGTTAGTCTCTTTCAGAGCCATTTCAGTCTCCTTGAGTCTGTGTGATAGCCATAATATTGGAAAATAGAATTGTAAGGCCTGTAACTGTAATATTACTAATGGTGACCTGCACACCAATAACCTCAAAGGACTGTACTTTCAAAGAATATAGAAGAAACTGGATTTTAGGTAAACTAACAGAGAAATGGCAAAAAAATTAGCAATGGAAAATCTCTAGTTGAAGAGAGAAAGACAACATTTTTTGGATTTAGTCAGACAGTTTTAGTATGATCTTAGTTTATGTAATGAAAAAACCTTCACATCCACAACTAATGGTCTGTGCATGTGAGAACATTCCAGCATGTCTTCTGGAGTACTGAGGGAAATGAAATAGAAAAAGCATTGAATTGCTGCGTCTTTCAGAGGCAAGGTTTCCAGTACTACAGACAGCCTGGAGAGAAGGAGACCAGATGTTGATAGGAGCTCCTCCATTCTCCCAGGCAATAGTTCTGCACTGCTGTACAATGTTATCAGGCTGCCAAAGTTGGTCCCTGGATCATGATTTTTGTTAACACAGAACCAAGAGCTTGTATTGCTTGCAGAAGCTGGGAAACCCTTTTCACAGTCTCTTTCTAATGTTTTTGATACAAGGGATCAGACCCCCTTTCTGAGAGTGTTTAACTCAGGTAAGATGTGTGGGCTTCTGATGAGAGATCACTGGACAGAAGTTCACAGCCCATAAAAGAGACATTTGAGATTGCCCCCAACTCCTTTCCAGGAGCTCCCAGTCCCTCTGTGTCTAGAGTAAAGATGGACTTGTGCTTCAAGGAGATGTGTTGGTAGGCATGGGGATTCATCAAGCATACTGAGGACAGTCAACAGGCATTCAAGTACACCAGAGATCTCCCACTCGGCCAAGCCAGGTTGTTTTCTCAAATGTGCAATGTTTTAGGGCCGTTACTGTTGCCATGCTGAGAGCTTCTGCATCACTTAGTTTACCAATCAAGGATAAAATGGATTTGGCCATAAAACGTGCTCACTCATGCCACTCATGCTCACCCAGTGGATCCTTTGACTTGGTTTCCTCAATTCTTATTATCTGTGAAGGAAATTTTAAGGGAAATTATTAGATGACCTTCAACATGCTTATGTAGTTCTTTGTTCTGTTAGAATACCACGCTATTGGACTCTGCCACTGTCTTCCACTGTTACCCCACAGTGGGCACTACCTCCTCTGAAGGCTTTTTGTGCTTTCTATCTCCACTGCTGTCTTTTCCTTGCCCGCCTTTAATCCTTGTCTCCCCTTAAAAACTCCTCACTGAGATTTTTCAGATATTAAAACTTCTCTGGTTATGGACATAGAAATGTCCATGATACAAAGGTAACTCATCCCACTCTATACCATCTGCTATTACTGCCACTTTGCCAAATGTTTTCTGGAGAGCAAATGAAAGTAAGACCTTCTCAACCCAACAGTAAGAAAACCTTATCTGCCCCTAGAAACAGCTGAAATAATTTGTCTAAAAATCCTTTCCTCCCCATCCCAAAGGTGCCAACATACTCCAGAAATTAGTCCAAAGGAGACACAAGGAGCTTGGAAACTTTCACATTGTGACAAAATCCTGAGAACTTTAAGATAAAAGAGTATGAAAACAACATCCTAAAATGAGAAGTGCTGTGTAGGTTTAAGACTGGCTGAAACTAAAGGCAGTACTTGTATGTTAGGATCTAATAGTGAAAGCAACACAACTACTGATGCTGGGGCTAAACTCTGTCCTTGGACATGTATAATGTAAGAAGTTCATATTAAATTCCAGCAGAAATATTTGCACAGATCCAACTGCGGACTTCAGTAAGAGTTTGCAGGGAGTTATGTTTCATTTTGTACTGCCACCATTGAGTTACAACTGCCATCATTTCTGCATATGTGCCTTGTCACAAGGAGAATAAATATCAACAGTATGTTAGTATCATAAAAAAGAGAAGTTTTCAGTATAATTACTTTAAAATATAATCAAATTACACGATTGGGCATTATAATGCTTCTATGACATGTACAGTGTCAGAGAAAAAAAATGTAATTTTTTACTATTGATAACATTATTACTTTATTGCTTCCTTGAAATTTTCATTCTCCTTATGGGAGAGTTCCAGAGGAAACAAATGTGAAGTAAACAGAGCTGAAATGTGCCATATGGGTGATGAAACTGCCAAGTTAAATTACTTTGTTCTAGGTTTAGTGGTTGTAGACAATTCTCTTTGATTTATTAAAAGTTAAGAATGTACATTAAAATAATTGAGACCGCCAGTGAAGTACAAGGAACATCCTTTGGTAGAAACAGATATCTTTGACAGACAAACATCTTTGTCGGTGACACGGACAGTGGGAGAGAGTGTAACCACACCAAGTTTGTCAATGACACCAAGCTGAATAGTGTGGTCGACACGCCAGAGTGAAGGGGTGCCATCCAGAATGACTTTGACAAGCTTGAGAGGTGGGCCTATGAAAACCTCATAAAGTTCCATAAGACAAAGTGCAGGGTCCTGCACCTGGGTTGGGGTAATTCCAAGCGCAAATACAGACTGGGCAATAAGTGGATTGAAAGCAGCTCTGTTGAGAAGGACTTGCGATTGTTGGTGGATGAAAAACTGAGGACATATAAGCCAGCAATGTGTGCTTGCAGCTCAGAAAAGCAATTGCATCCTGAGCTGTATCAAGAGAAGTGTAGCCAGCAGGCTGATGGAGATAATTCTCTCCTTCTACTCTGCTCTCTCTTATGAGACCCCACCTGCAGTACTGTGTTCATCTCTGGGACCCCCAGCATAAGAAAGACAAGGACCTGCTTGAGTGAGTCCAGAGGAGGGGAGGGAAGATGATCAGGAGGCTGGAGCACCACCCCTATGAGGACAGGCTGAGAATGTTAGGATTGTTTAGTTTGGAGAAGAGAAGGCTCCAGGATGATCTTATACCAGCCTTCAAGTATTTAAAGGGGGTCTACAGGAAACATGAGGAGGCACTGTTTATGAGGGACAGTAGTGATAGGGTGAAGGATAATGGTTTCAAACTGAAAGAGCATAGATTTTATATGAGATATTAGGAAGAAATTCTTCACTCTGAGGGTGGTGAGGTTGCCTGGAGAAGCTGTGGATGCCTCATCCCTGGAAGTTTCAAGGCCAGGTTAGATGGGGCTTTGAGCAACCTGGTCATTGTGGGCATCATCTCAAAGCATGTGGAGGAAAATAAAGTTATCAGGAGTAGTTCAGCATGGATTTACCAAACAGAAGTCCTGTTTGACTAATGTGATAGCCTCCTATGAGGGCATGACTGGATGGATACAAGAGAGGAGGGCAGTGGATCTTGTCTTCCTTGACTTCAGCAAAGCTTTTGACACTGTCTCCCGCAGCATCCTCACAGGCAAGCCTAGGATGTGTGGGTTAGATGAGTGGGCAGTGGGGTGGATTGAGAATTGGCGTGATCAATAGAGCTCGGAGGGTTGTGATCAGTGGTGCAGAGTCTAGTTGGATGTCTGTAACAAGTGTGCTCCCCTGGGGTCAGTACTGGGTCCAGTCCTGTTCAATGTGTTCATCAATGGCTTGGATAAAGGCACAGAGTGTAGCCTCATCAAGTTTGCTGATGACATAAAAATGTGAGGAGTGACTGATACACCAGAAGGTTGTGCTGCTATTCAGCAAGATCAGGACAAGATGCAGAGTTGGGCTGAAAGAGACCTTATGAAATACAAGGGCAAGTGTAGGGTCCTGTACCTGGGGAGGACTAACCCCATGGACCAGTACAGGTTAGGGGTTGACCTGCTGGAAAGCAGCTCTGTGAGACATGGGAGTCCTGGTGAACAATGGGATGACCATGAGCCAGCAATACGCCCTTGAGGCCAAGAAGGCCAATGGTATTCTGGGGTGCATCAACAAGAGTGTGGCCAGCAGGTGAAAGAGGTTCTCCTTCCCCTCTACTCTGCCCTGGTGAGGCTACATCTGGAATATTGTGTCCAGTTCTGGGGTCCCCGGTCAAGAAGGACAGGGAACTGCTGGACAGGGAACAGCAAAGGGCTACAAAGATGATATGGGGACTGGAGCACCTCTCTTATGAGGAAAGGCTGAGGGGATTGGGGTTTTTTACTCAGGAGAAGACAGAGAGGGGATCTTATGAATGCTTATAAATCTTCAAGGGTGGGTGTCAAGAGGATGGGACCAGTCTTTTTTCAGCCCAGTGACAGGACAAGAGGTAACAAACACAAACTTGAATATAGACAGTCCCACCTCAACATGAGGAGGAACTTCTTTACTTTGAGGGTGATGGAACACTGGAACAGGCTGCCCAGAGAGGTGGTGGAGTCTCTGTCTCTGGAGAGATGGAGACATTCAAAACCTGTCTGGATGCATTCCTGTGCAACCTTCTCTAGGTGAACCTGCCTTGGCAGGGGGGTTGCACTAGATGATGTTAGGAGGTCTCTTCCAGCCCCTATCATTCTGTGATTCTGTGATTCTTTGGTCTAGTGGAAGGTGTCCCTGCCCATGGCACGGGGGTTAGAACTAGATGATTTTTAAAGTCTTTTCCAAACCAAACTGTTCCATGATTCTGCATTTCTGTGTACAAATACACTATTCATGCTTAGCATAGGTAATGTAATAAATTGTCCACTAAACAAATTTGAATGCAATTGGGAATCTGAGCCTTTCCAGAAATTGATATTGATGCCAAATGAATTCATGTTCTACATGCTATATGAGTAATAGTAGAGAAAAGCAAAGTGAACACTTAACTTGTATTGTGGCTTAGTAATTTCTAAAACATTTGCTCTGAGATTCTGCATTAAAGTTTAATCGTTGAACTTTTGTCTAGCAATCAAAGAACCACTGCATCATATTGATTGCTACTGCCAAGTGCCTCTCAGTCCTTAGGACCCTGGATAATTTTCTTGGGGGATTGGAGCTAACTAGGGCCAGTAGCAACTCACCTCTGTCTCATTCTCTGTTTGTAAAAGAAAGTTCTTCTCCAACAACTTCAAGTCTTTGTTCTGCAGACTGGTCCTCCCAGCAATCAATCATTTAATGATTAATCTCCCTTATCTATTGCCTCTCTTTAAGTTGGTCACCAAATTCCAGCTCACAGATTGAAGTGTAAGACCTCTCTGACTGCAAAGCTATTGCACAATCTTGAGCTTATTTTGTACCTTTTATTCTTCCAACAGATCTATAGTGATTTGATTTTGTTACTTTTTAATAGAACCATCTCCTTCCTGAGTGAAGTCCTACATGCTACAATTTTGTACATAGCTGTGATGTTGGTCTATGAATGCAGGAAGTATATGCTCTCATAAAAGCAGAAGATCTTGTGCACTTCAAAATGTGATCACTTTTCAGCTGTGACAGTTTGCCCAATGTGATGGTTTAGACCCAGATGGGAGCTGAGCACCATGTGACCACTTACTCACACACCCCCTCCTCCCCAGTTCAATGGGAAGGAGAATAAGTAGAAAAAAGGCAAAACCCTGTGGGTTAAGGAGAATTTAATAGAACACAAAAGGAGAAGTAACAACTATAATAACAGTAATGAAACAATACATTAAGTGAGTCATACAGAACAAACCGTCCGTCTAAAGCTGCCCCAACTGCATGGCCTGGTCCTTGCCAGCGACCACATTTTGCCCCACCCTTATATAGCAAGGGAGGACATCAGTATGGTATCATAGAATCATTAAGGTTGGGAAAGACCCTTGGGATCATCAAGTCCAACCATTAACCCTACTCTACAAAGTTCACCCCTAAACCATGTCCCTCAACC
>JANIJG010024589.1:28265-48981 GCA_024611175.1 Megaceryle torquata
CAAGTCCAACCATTAACCCTACTCTACAAAGTTCACCCCTAAACCATGTCCCTCAACACCACATCTAAATGACCCTTGAACACATCCAGGGATGGTGACTCGACCATCCCCCTGGGCAGCCTACTCCAGTGTCTATTTCTGTGAAATTTTTTTCCCTAATGTCCAGTCTAAAGCAGCTTGAATCCATTCCCTTTTGTTCTATCACTATTTACCTGTGAGAAGAGACCAGCACCAACCTCTCTACAATGTCCTTTCAGATAGTTGTAGAGAGTGAAGTATCAAGTAATCCAGTGGCTGGTTCAGTTGCTTATACTGGCTGTGACCTCCTAGCTCCTAGTGGAAATTAGTCCTATCCTAGCTGAACCCAGGACACCTAATAAAGCACATTCCCTCTCCCATAAGATCCTGCCATGCTCAATGCATTTGTTTCTGGGCAAAATAATGTGCTATAGCAGGACTTACTTCTCTGATCATTGATGGGAGAGAGCAGACAGTGTGGCTTGCAATAAGAAGTTGTATTCTATACAGTGCAGAGGCCCATTTAATCTTCTGGGGTGTAAGCATCAACCTTAAGGTGCCATGCTGAAAGCAATAATAACATTTTAGTCAACAGAAAAAAAACAACATATTTATGAAATTGTGGCCCCATTGAAGTCAATGGCAAAGCTTTGGTTAACTTCAGAGAAGCCAGTATTTATATTCTATTTTAAAATAGTGTAGAGTGTAGAAAAATGGGCCCTGAGAAATTACTCTGCCAGCCAGACACAAAGAGCCAGCAGCAGGAATATCCTGCATTCCCCTTTAAGGGCAGTTGCTTGGATCCATTAGCTCCTGACACCAACCTTCTTGTTTGAAAGCAATGCCTAAGATCACAGGTAACATTACAAATGATGTTATGTTTTCCTTCTGTTAAAACCATCTGCCTTTGTACTCTCTGCCTACACAGCTAGAAATAACCTAGAACAGAGTAAAGCAAATGCTCCCAAAGTCACCCACTGTTCGTCAGTGCTAAGATTTAAATATGGATTAATTCTTTTCATATATGTCACCAACGCTGTACTTTGTTCTGGGAAGGAAATTTCTCGTTGCAGATTATCAGTCACATTTTGGAGCTTTTTTTCCCCTCTGCTTTCCTTAGTGAATATGAGGGACACTTGCCATCTAAGCTTTAGATGAATGCGCTGTATTTCACTGAGCTTATAGCTATCTAGCAGATGTAATACGCAACTGATGTGATGAACATTGCTCTTTTCCACTTCACTATCTAGTTCTACATGGACTGTTTAAAACACCTTCAAATTTCTAAAAGCTGTCCTCTGAGCTCCAGTATCCTGAGAACAAGGATCAGGTACTCAGCTTCTAGAAGAAGCATTTCGTACTGTTCTCTATGGCTCTTCAGTGCTGCTGTGCCTCCTGTCTTTTGTGTCTCCTTTGCAAGGGAAAGATCTTTTCAGACAGCCCCTGGTACTGCTGGGGGCTGGGGGCTGCTCTCTGGCTGATCTGGTGGGATCACTGCAGCCAAAAACAGGGCTACAGCCATAGCAGCCAGGGTGGCAGGAGCACACCATGTGAAAAGACTATTTTTTTCTGTATCCAATCCAGGAGACACAGAAGGGAGGAGAGGGCAAGATCTGGGGAGCATTCTCTTTATTGCTTTTATTTCTTGGTCTCTTTATCATTTAAGTTTCTATTTTTCAAAGGCAAAGAGTGAAAGGGTTCACAAAAGCATGATTTCTTGCTCTCCTTAGAGACCAGGTCTCATAGTTCACAAGACATAGATGTTTGCAAACAGCACAGGGTCAGCCCAACTGTATCCCTATTCTTTAGCAGTGCTGTAAATACTACTTTTGATTTTTGTTTTTTGTTCATTTTGCCTTTTCTTTTTTTTTCACTAATGGCTTGTTATTTTTAAATAGCCTGTATGTGTTTGATCTCTTCTACTTTTAAATAAATACCAGTGACACTTGCTAGATGTTTGCTGGAAAGTCAAAAGGGGGAACAGACAAAGTTTGTTAGCACTAAAGCCTTTTTTGTCATCTTGTCAGCTTTGTTACATGACAAGGGATAAGGTTTAGCTGAAACAGCAGGACTGATCCTACATCAAAATAAGGAATGAACTCTTTTGCTTAAAACTGTGCTCATTTGAATGCAACCATTGAATGGTAAGTGGATCTTTGAAGCTGAAAGCTTTCAAATAAGATTTCATCCATTAAAATATATATTTACATGCACATGAGTCTTTCTGAGAATTTGTCACTTCTTATTCATATTGTGTTGTTGGTGACAACTGAATGACCAATCAAGCATTCCAAGCGCAAACAACCAAATCCACAGATCAATAAAAAACTATGCCAAATGGTGCAGAGAGGACTTAGGAGTTCTCTAATCTGCAGACAAACCCACTAGGTTAAAAACAAATGGACTAAAAGGATGTCACCTGCTTGCTACTGAGAAGAAAAAAGTATACACAAAGCAGTGGAAACTCATTGAATATATCTGCGTGAAACTTTGCAAGAACTTTTTGGACACAGATGCTGATTACTAAGTGCTTTGACTTTCATTAGAAGCTTCTCATTGCATTTGACTTGTTTATGTATTTATTCTACCATATTTTCATGCAAAACTTTTTTTTTTTTTTTTTTTTTTGTTGGATATCCTGGTCCTTTTCTCAAAGTGTATAGCATGGTAGCAAAGTAATAGATGCAGTGGCTTGTAATAAGCTTTTATAATGAGGCAAATATAAGATCAAAGGCATGGCTCAACTCATTGGAAGCCATTTTCCTCAAAATTTCCAAATAGGGTTTAATGTCTTTGCATCAGTTCTTAATCTCTGACCACAGAGACAAAGAGGAGCAGGCACTCAACTGTGTGTGATTTTAATATCACAGAAAGTAGCCCATTCTATCTGTAGTGACTCTGCAAGTTTTATTACTGTTCTCACAAATGGTAACAGTAGTGTCACTACTGTCACATATCTGCTCTGTGATTCGTGGGTCATATACTGTCATTGCCATGGTGCTGCATGGAAGTTGAAACTGAATTAGTTTGGGACTGCACAGTCAGGAAATATGCAGTAGATGGAGTAGAAAAGCCATGTTGCATTTAAGGCAAAAATGCTTGGGATGAGAAGCCACTCATACACACACAAAACACCCACAAGTAGAGAGACGAGAGAGAACCAAGCCAGGTGAAAGCTCAATGAACTGAAAGGATCCATAAAATTATAAGACATTGTGCTATTATTAAAATTTCTATTCTCATCTCAGCTTTTCCCCTGTTGCACTAGACTGGTTAATGCCTGACAATGTGAATAGGCTTTAGGTCTTTTGATTTCACAGAAGAAAATTCAAAGTTATTTCAGTGCTTCTTATTTCCCACCACTCTCACTTGATATCTTTAAAGGTTTAGGATTTTTTTTTTTTCTTCCCTTCACAATACTTTTCATCATACCTTTCTCCATGAACAGTATTTTGCATATGGCAGTTCCATACCCCACTGATGTTCAACCTCCAATAGTTATGTGATCTTTTTCTCCATTTTCTGGAGTAAGACATCTGTCTAGTGATGAAGTTTGTCTACTACCAGTGCAAGTGTCAGTGTTTGTCAAGATATCTCTTCTGCAACAATAAGAAGAAATTATTACTGAAATGAGATTTAAAAAAAAAAAAAAAAAAAAAGAAAAAAAAAAAGAAAGACATGTTAGATGCAACTGGTCTTTCTATATTCCTTACAAATTTAATCCATATTTACTGTGGTGCAAGAGATTTTGTTTCATAAGTATATGATTCTGTAAATAAGAAGTATTTAAACTTCAAGTTAGAAAAAGAAAGAAATAAGGAAGAAATTAACTAGCATGAGAATTCATCTATTTTTCAAAAAGATTATTTGTGTATCGAACCCCCAGCGATTTGTCAGTGTGCAACATTCCACTTTCATGTCTTTATAGGATTATTACTTAACAAGTTTTATCAAAATTTTTGCTACAGCATAAGGACAAGTGAAGCCTGAGGGCCAAAGCATTTGATTTATATATATTTTTCTTGTGTGTCATAGTAAACAAACAAACAAATAAAGTTCTTCATCAGATGTGTAGAAGTAAACCTATAGGAAGATGTTTCAAAAGAGAACAGCTTTAATGGCAATTTTAACATAACCAAACAATCAAAGGAGTCTCTAGTGCAGTATTTAACAATAGTAGTGAAGAATTCGCTAAAAGGAAAAGAAAACCCACAACTTCTTTTCACATTGAAATGATGACAAGGACTGCGTGCACACTAAAACCAGCAAACTAAACATGGTAATTGGACTCTTTGCTTGTCAATGAAGCCTCTGAAGATTTAAGAAGGTTGAACTAAAATTTTGAACTAGAAGAGAAATTGCCTGCAAAAGCTATGGTGGATGAATGTTACTCAAACATGTTCTTTATTTAAGTTTTTGTGGGTTGTTGTTGTTGTTTGTTTGTTTGTTTGTTGTAGTGGGATTTTTTTGTTTGTTTGTTTTCATAGAATGGCTTAGGCTGGAAGGGACCTCAGAGATCATCTAATCCAACCTCCCTGCCATGGGCAGGGATGCCTCTCAACTAGACTAGGCTGCTCAAGGCCTCATCCAACCTGGCCTTGAACACCTCAAGAGAGGGGTTTTTTTTCTTGTTACTGCAGTCCAAACTGTTTATCCCTGCACTTGTTTATCTGCTTCCATTGCCATTATTTTGGGACAATCTGTCTCCATAAAGAGGTGGTGGCATGGCTAGCTGTTAAAGAGTGGCATATAAACGCACAGTTTCCTCTTCTCATGACTGCCATGTGGAAGTAATATAATGTTACTGCTGTTTCAGAGTTTCACTAGCGGCAATAGCAAACAACTCATAACACTATGTGAAGTGTGACTCCCACACCTTTAAACAAGAGGACTGTATTTTACTACTTAAAGGCTAGTCATCTGAAACACTGCCCATTTTTGTATTCCACTGGAATTATTTCCCATGACAGAAAAGTCTTTGATACAGGATTATATTACTGAGAAGTTTTGGGCCACTGCTTTACTTACTTGGCAATCCAGAGGAACTGGTCAGAAAGATGATATTAAGTTTCTCAGTTATGTTACTAGTTTAATGATCAAATCAAGGAGCAATTGTAATTTACAACAATGTATCTAAACTGGATCTTCAAAGCTCATTTATTTTGAGAGTCATTTGCTGCTGTCTCAGTCACAGTGATTATTGGGCTCCACAGAGGCAGCTGACCTCTAGTTGGAAAGTGAATCTTAAGTATTTTGTGCCAGCATTGATATACATGCTGGGCAACACACAGGTGCCCTGTGTATAGAGCCCCTCAACTGCACGGAATAAATTCCAGTACAAGTAATTTGTACCACAAATTACAAGAACACTGTAAATGTCTCGTCAATTTACCAGGCTCCTTGATGCCAGGAAGGCTGCTTATGTCAAGGACAGATTGTCCACCCTGGCACATCACTGTGAGGCTGTTGTTTCTCCAGTGTTCTGGTTTCATCTGGAATAGAATTAATTTTCTTCTAGTAGTTGGTATAGTGCTGTGGTTTGGATTTAGTATGAGAATAATGTTGGTAACACACTGATATTTTTAGCTGTTGCTAAGTAGCGTTTATACTATATCAAGGATTTTACAGCTTCTCATACCCTGGCAGCAAGAAAGCTGAAGGTGCACAAGTTGGGAGGGGACATAGACAGAATAACTGACTCAAACTGGCCAAAGGAATTTTGCATACCATATGATATCATGTCCAGTATATAAACTGGGAGAAGTTGGCTTGAAGGGGAGGATAGCTGCTCAGAGTCTGTCTGGGCATTAGTCAGCAGGTGGTGAGCAATTGCATTGTGCATCATATGTCTTCCTTTAATTCTATTTCACTCTCTTTTTGTTATCTTCCTTTTCATTATAATTATTACTATTATTATATTTTTTATTTGAACTATTAAACTGTTCTTAACTCAACTTACGAGTTTTACTTGGTTTTTATTCTTCTCCCCATCTCACCACAGAGCAGGGAGGAGTAAGCAAGCAGCTGCATAGTGCTTAGTGGCTGTCTGGGATATACAGCAATCTCAGAGCTACCACAGAATGAATCCTACAGTGCTGAAAACTTAGGCCCAAGGGCTGCAGCTATAGAGGGGTACTGGCAATCCTACTGTAGATTTTCAGAAAATTTAGATGATTAAGTAAATTTTAAGTAGGTTTCTTCCTCCATCATTGCTAATATTGTTGCTCCCTTAGATCTATAGATAACCAAGTTTTTGTTCAACTGAGGCAGCATTTCTCTCGGTACTTCTCTGGAACATCCCACAGCATTAGCAAATTTTTACCATTTTACCATCAGAAATCATTTAAGCTGTCTTCATTGGAAGTCTTTCTACAGATGCAGACCTACAGCAGCAGCAGCCCCTCCTCCTGTCCTTCATGTTAAGCCTGCTTAGGTCCCTCAGCCATTCTTCTTGCTTTGGATAGCAGAAATCAAGTGGAATCAAAGTTACAGAGGAACAAATTGGCCCCACTTTCCATTTCATGAGGTCTTTTTATTTTCTTGAATATATGTCTCTCTTCTGACTCTTCACCCTAACACTTAACTTCTTTTTTTTTCTATTCTCTTCTGCAATTGTAGCACTCCCTGGCTCTCTTTTTTGTCCATATATTTTTGTTTCACATGCGTATGTCACTTCATCTAATTCCCCTAGGTCACATCAACCTATGAAGACAGCTCCTATTTCCTCTTCAGCTCTCAGGCAGCAGAAGTTTCTACCAGAGAGGTCTAAAGTACTTCCACCCTTGACTTTAAATTGGTTTTGTACATCTTGTTTTCAGTGAAGATCTTGCAGAAGATGAAAATAAGTGCTATCATTAAGAGACTTTATTCCTGTGAAGCTTGTTATTGAAATCCTGAGATTAGTTCTCAGACTATAGATTGGAAATCAGTATTTTACTTTTCAGAAAATGAAAGAAAATTATGAATAAATGTAACGATCCATTAAAGCATAGTTAAGATAAACTATAGGTCACAATTATAGCAAAGCGAATTGTTTTTCTATCTCTTCACATCAGTCACACTTAAGAGGTTCATGAATTCTGCAACAGTCTTCTCATTTAAAATAGAGGGAATATCTCCTATACTGAGACACCATTCTTAAGGAAAGAGTTTACATGGGAGCTACTGTACATCTTTTATGAAAAAAAAAAATGACTTTCAGAGTGAAACAAATCTGAAAAAATAAACAGAAAGCATTTATACATGATCAAGGTACATGGTCATGTCCCTACTTGCTTTTCCTGGGGCTAACAATAATACACCAGTCAGGTCTGTTTCTACAAATTTGCTGCTGTTGCTTCTGATTTGTTCTGCCTTGATATAATCAATCTGAATTCATGGTATCACCCTGTGCTGCCACAGAAATGACTCATGGGAAAGAGAGCAAAATACAACAGATCCTGCCATAGTACAAATAGTTGTGACACAATGTCTTTACCACAAGGTCAGTTAAGAGCAGATTGCCTATGACCTTCTTCTTGCTTGTAAATTTAATTGCTTTGGGTGTTATCTAATAGCCTGGGAAAAAAAAAAATAAAAAAGGGAAAGAATCTAACAGACTGATTTATATTTATGTATTCTATATTTAAAAGTTTTACTTATTAAGAAAGTCACTTCCTGAAATTGTGAGTGTTGCCTGAACATGAATATTTGCAGTGCTGACATTCTAGGCTAGTTTAGTGTATTATTTTATTTTCAGATGATGCATGTCCTTATTCAAGAATCCACTAAACACTGCTGTCCTGATTACCTTTATATTTGGATGTCATGTATGTTTACATTCAGGTATGCTGCCTTGTGATGGAATCTGTTCCTGAAAACCTTCCTTACAAACACTGTGCTGGCAAAGCAAAGGTGGAGAGGCATTACAATTCAAATTAATGGATTCACGTGGATTTAGTTGCACTGGTGTGAAACTACAATTATGCATTAGAGTTAGGTATTTTTCCTGCTTTGTATGCAATTGGACAGGAGGGCAAGGGAACCACTGAGACCAGGATTTATAAATAGTGAGATTTCATCTTTGAGGATTATGTATCTTCTGTCCTTAAAATTCAAAAAAGAAAAAAATAAATGTAGTATGTACTTCTTTCTTCCCCATTTAGTCACTTGCAGTGAAGCCAAGCACTAAGAATGGTTGGTCTGAAAACTGAACAATGAAATAATTAAAAAGCAATGGGGGATGGTCCAGAACTGTATGTATGGGGTTTTTATAGAATTTTTCACTTGTGCTGTTTGTTCACTTTGCTGAATAGTCTTGCATCTAGCCAGAAATATTACTGACTTGACCATCACTGAGGCTAAGTCCCCAGATTCATCTTTCAGCCACTTTTGTAAGTTTGACTGAATGAAAATGTCGGTCACAGCAGTGGCACTGTGAGAAAAAAAAATCACTCCTGAGACACACCAGTAAATAGGAACTTGGTTAATTAGCAATGGGAAATGGGAGTAAGAACAATTTTCTTTTCACAGGGAAGGCATGAGGTTTTTGTTTCTTACTTGGATATTAAAGCAATAAAGCCTTGATATGTTAATTTGTTGGATCTGAATGTGCTTAGACTGTGACGAAGCTGTTTTGACATTGGATGATGGGGATGTTTTGATAGTGCATTTCTGAGGTTGGGCTGTTTTGACACAAAAGGTTTTGACAAGATATTTGCAAGGTCACTGTGACCTAGCACTGCTGTTAATGTGGAAGTGATGGAAATGTAAATATACTGATGTTTAATCAATGGAATAAAGTATTGAGGGATATATGTAAATTGAGATGTAAATTAGCTAGTTTGGGTTATAAATGAATGTGTTTGAAAAATGCTTCATGGGAGTTTTCTTGGCCATCTTGCTTTTTCAATCCTGTGAGGAGTGTTTAACTATGAAAACCTTATGAGACCTCATGGTGGTTTTCCAGTACTTAAAGGTGACCTGCAGGAAAGATGGGAAGGAATGTTTTATCAGGGAGTGTATTGATAAGACAAAGGGTAATGGTTTCAAACTGAAAGAGGATAGGTAGATTGAGATTAAATGTAAGGAAGAAATTCTTTACTGTGAGGGTGGTGAGGCACTGGAACAGGTTGTCCTGAGAAATTGTGGTTGCCCCATCCCTAGAAATGTTCAAGGCCAGGATGGGTGGGGCTTTAAGCAACTCGATCTAGAGGAAGGTGTCCCTCCCTGCCTATGGCAGGAGAATTGGAACTAGATGATCTTTAAGGTCTAAGCCTGCCCAAACCATTCTTTGATTCTATGTATGAAAACAGTGTTTGGCTTTGCAGAAGTCCCTCTTTCCACTTACTAAGACATGAAAAAATTCACCTTTTAATTTATGGTTAAGTAAATGTGACTTTCTGTAAAAACCTTACAAATTTAAATTTAGCAAAACAACCACCTTTAAATGGGCCTTGTATAATCTCAGCCTATCTTCCAGTCAACCCCTAAAGGGAAAGCTGCTAGTTTAGTATTTGTTGTAGAATCCACATCACAAAATTCATTTTCCCTCTTACAGAAAAAAAGGCTGCTGTAGTTTCCACTCCTTTGATAGCGCCTGGATACAGCAGGCAGGCCCAGCAATGCAGAGCTGGCAAAGTAGAGGGAGGTGGTGAGGCAACATGCAGTGAAATGATGCTACCCTGAGCTGTGGGATGCTTGTGGCTGTCATTTTTTTACTATTTTGTGCCAGGTCAGACAGCTATTGAAGAATTAACAGGGAGCTGCTACACAAATAGAGCAGCCTGTTGTATTGGTGTGTTATGCAATTTAATGCCCTCACAGGAGATGGATCAATATCACAGTGGGAGAAGTAAGAAATCCAAGGAGATTAGTCATAGAAGGTGAAGAGTGAAGAAAAAGAAGAGACTAGAAGAGGAAGGAAGAAAGTTTCCTCCTCTCCTTCAAAATTTATATTCTGTTTATTCTTTTATTTTAGATTTAGTGTGTGTGCCTGTATATATCTGGAGTTTGCTGGAAGGCTCTTTTTATTTTTTTAATTTTCGCAATTGTGTGTCTCTTTTGTTGCTCTAAAGCCTGCCATAGCTTGATGTCAGAGAGTTACTGCCTGGAGAGCTTGTACTGGCCTCTGATCCAGTCCTGCGCAATCTCAGTTTAATCACTATGGCAGTCAGCTAAAAAGTGCCTATAGGTGGAAAACATCACTCTAACATGATGCAGTTGGTTTTACTTCAGCATGACCTCAAAACAAGCCATACTGGCACGTGGACCCTGTGTAATAACTCCTCTTTCCCTGTACCAATTCACACACTTGCAGATATGAATTTGTCCTTTCCAAAACATTTTTTAGAAAATGTACAGTAAGCCACTGTCATTCTTTGTAAGGTAAGAGCAAGTATTAAACAGACTGCAAACAAGGCAGTCTGTCAGAGAAACTTAAGATATCCCATTAAATGCATCATTCCTTGCTCCCTTCAGTATCCTTTCACACATCTTATCACTTCCATCAATCCCCAATCACACTAATCATCTTCTTCCAGCCTCTGCAAGCTGGAAAGAGCACAAAAAGCCCTGCTTTGTGGTTTCATTTCTCTTCTCTTTGCTCCCAGCAACACAAATAAGTGATTTCACAACCACTGGGAAGGGGGAGCAGAGGGAATAAAGATTTAACCTACCTCATCTAATAGAAGCTCCTAACAGATGGAGGGAAGCTGCTCTCTGTGCCCAATAGGGAACTGAGCCAGGGCTCTTCCCTCACCACCAACTGCTGCCAGCTAAACATCTGAATTTCCTGTCTTCTGGAAGCTTAGAAAGGCTCTAATCCAATAAAAGGCACCTTGTTCTCTCATTTTCCCTCCCTCATGTCATTTGCTTCTCCCAGACCACATGGCAGACCACCCTTCCAGTCTGATGAGTTTCAACATTGTGACAACGTCTAAGTCACCACTTTCCACCCACTGTCAAATCCACTGATAAAAAAAAAAAAACCAAAACAAACCTACAGCAAAAAGTGGTAATGCTTTCTCTTTCAAACATGTCCTCTCAAGTTGTTTGCTTTGTTTTGTTTTGTTTTGTTTTCAAAAAGGTTCAGAGCACAGCCATGCAGGGAGCGGGGTTTTTTGCATGCCGGACCATAGTTTCAGAGATATCATGAAAAATCCCATTATATATCAGGAAGGTAAAGGGTATTAATGAGGGCAGAAATTAGGATAAACTTAGCTACAAATAACAAACTCAAGGAACTTATCTGCAATTTGAGAGACCTAAAATGCAAGTCTCTTTTTTTTCTGGCAAAAGGTAGCATCTTTTAGCTAGCCACTTATATCTCTATGGGCTTGCCTTTCCTATTTGGAAGAGCAAATATTCATCCTGTGCCTGATAAACCTCCAAACTGAAGGTGAGACCTTGGTCTGTGTCAGAGCACCAACTTTATTTGCCAGAATTAAATCGCCCATTACACCAATTATTCATTTCCAGCTATTTGCCATGTCTGGCCTGAGTAACAGGTATACATGATAGCATATTTCAATGTCCAGTTCCTGCCCTGTCATGCAGATAAGGGAACACAGTCAGTACTCCTTGGCTCCCTTCCTACAGAGTATCGCTGGGTAGAGGGTGGGGCTGTTGGATTACCCAAATATGGGGCTGTGACTACTCAGAACCCAGAGCTAGAAAGACTGCAGTGCTCCCCAAATTAGCATGCATTCATACACATGCACATGCACACCTCTGACATACACTAAAGTGGAATCTAATAGTAAAAACCAAACAAGCTAATTTTCCTATAGTTTTAGAAAGGACAAGAACAATACTATGATTTCTGGTGTAATACCTACTGATATTACTATGATAAAAAATATTCTATGGCTTCTATTCCAATATTCACAGACAAGTAATTCCTTTATTTCTGTATATAGCCAGTGTATTTGTCATATGTATTACAGAGAATAAAATATTATTTTTGTTTCATAAGGTCTTCGATATGTCTAGTAGCAGAAATATCTAGATTGGCATTATGATTGCACTTTTGACAACTTCTGTAGAAAAACAGATGCACATTTGTAGCTGATTTATTTTTCCTGTAGAAAATACCATGGCAAGAAGCCTGTTTTGTCAGTGTAATGAGATGTGACTTTCAAAAGTAGTAAATGGGCACAAATCAAAGTATAAAAAATTGTTTTTAAAGAAAAGAAAAAAACTAAAACCCCTCTTTACTGTGAGAGTGATTAAACACTGGCACAGGTTTCCCAGAGACACAGTTAAGTCCCCATCATCGGACATATTCAAACCAGGACCAGGCATGGCCTTGAGCAATCCTCTGTAGGTGACACTGCTAGCAGAGGGGTTGGACTACAGGATTTCCAGAGATGCCTTACAGCCTCAGCTCTGTGATTCTAAATAGTCATGTTTTTTTGTACAGTCACAAAGGGGTTGTTTCTTTTTAAGATAGTTCCATGAATTCTGCCTGTTGTCAAATTCAATAGCATCAGTCATCTCTCTGTTTTTGCAATAGCTGAAGCTTATCAGAAATAAGAGGGACAATTCAGAGACTATTTCTACCTTTCCAAGAGAGAGAGATGAAACAAAGGTGAGCTCTAAAGCTATTGCAAATTATGGATGCTGAGTTAGAGATAATTATCTTGCTCCCTTGCATTCCTTCTTTAAGTAGGAATTATTGACAGCCTTTAATTTTAATAGTTTCTCTTACTGTTTAAAGACTCTCCATCCTTTGAATGCAAAAATCTTTCAGGTAAATTAGAAATAAGGTGAGATATTGCACTAAGTGATTGAGACAAAACAGTCAAAATGAAGACTTGTTATCTTCCTGAAACTGCATTCTAATCCAGTATTCTAGAAAAGGATGAGACTGAAAAGAGAGTGATAAAATGTGATTGGACCAACTACATAAGTCATGTGTCAAATGTATTCACTAAATCAGTAAAAAAGAATATGGTAAAATTGGAAGGTTAATTACCAATGAAAAAATAAACACACAAAAAAGAGGGGAAAAAGAAAGGTGAACTCTGGAGTTTGTAATGATTGAATGTAGCATGCTTAGAGGACTATTGCCACACATCTGCTTTGTGACAAGTACAGTAAAATTAGTTATGGATCATCAAAGACATTCCTAGCACTTATCAAAATGAGATAGAAAGCACTTTTTTTCCCCATGTTCAAACATCTGGGAAAACATTAATCAAACATACAGATTCAGTGTGAGGAAAAATCTGGAAAACAGCAATGTTGAAAGAGACTGAGTGGATAATAATGGCAGAAAATTATATGTGACTCTGCAATGCAGTATCACAGCAAAAAAAGGACATTTTTTAATTTTATATTTTTTAAATTTTTTCAGTTTTCAGATGAAGAATGATCATACCTTTATTCAGGAAGGAACAATAATCCTATTCTGTTTGAGAACAGTGAAATAGAAAATCTTGGCTGATCCCACCAGATGGTTAATGTTTCCTGCTAAATGCCCTTGAGTGTCTCTGATGCAGAAGGGAGCTGGTCTGGGATTGTATGGGGCTGGACAACCTTTTACCATAATGTTGCAGAGCAGTTGTAAGGGAATTCAAAGAAATGTAACACTACTGATTGCTGAGGGGACTGACTTGCAAGAAAATATTAAAACTTCTCTGATTACATCTGTGCCCAGTGGGATGTGGTGAGGATCCTCCTAACAAGTAGACAGAAAAAAGAAATTTTGTGATACTGGCCACTGGGTAAGAGTTGATTCCTCATTTGTGGAAGTGAGCTCTCTCCTTTCTCTGGTGTGTAGAGGCAATCTCTTGGGCAGAGCTTGGCTTTCACCTAATTTGCTTTTAGCTTATCTTGAACACTTCTTAACCTAATTTAAATTGGCAGTTTCAAGAGTCTTTTTTAAATCTATGTATTCTATTTATTATTATTTCTAGTGAGTAGATGATGATGGCAAGCAACAAACAAGTGCAGAATACAAGCAGAAGAGTCACTATGCAAACAGATATAAGAACAAGAGAATTGCACTCTGAAATGGACAGTTGGCTTTGAATATGAGCAGAAATAGCTTCTCCCAGACCTGCCTACATGGCCTTTTTGGTTTGCACAAAAGCTCAACTCCTTTATCAGCTACATATTCAGTACCACACTATATACCCGTCTCAGTGAGTTTGCTTCCTCCTCCCTACCCACTCTGTTCTATTTTTTTGTGTGAGTAGGCAATAAACATTGTGAATCTTTTTTTTTTCTTTTGGTGTGCTGTGAACCTTACCTCTCTGCAACTGCAGTTCTGGGAGCAAATTCACACATACTCATTCCTAGATCTGTCCCTTTTGACAGTCTGGTACCCTTTCAAGCTGCTATGAATAAAAAGTGCCCAGTGTTGCATTGCTGGTCTCTACCAATATTTATCAGGTTTGGGGGAGGTGATGGATTTGACATCTTTCCATCTCCTAGCCTTGGTTTGGTAAGTCAGAGCTCAGTGTCAGACCAGCTTCTGTAACACTTTTGGCCTTTTATGTTATTATGGCAACTTTATCAATATCACTGCAGCATGATTAGCAAAAGCACAAGATGCACTGCTTGCTGGTAAGCCATACCTATTTTCTTTAGTGAAACAGATAGCTCTGTTCCCACCACCTTGATCACATTAATAGAGACGACAGAATTTTTATCCTGGGAGACCTGCTAACTCTCTTCTGCCTTTTTTTTTTAATAAAAAAAAATTACAAGAAAGGGCAATTTAACTATTCTCTAAGCTACTGGAGGATGAGAGAAGGTTTTGGAAAGTGAGGGCAGATGACACTGTTCTGTAAGTAGGCTACCAGCTGCTGGGCAGTACCTGCTCTTCTCACATAATTGCATTCTGCAATTTGTACAGCTAAGAGAGCAGAGAAATAAAAGAGAAACTTCCTCCCCAAAAACCATTTGCCCTGGACACTTAATCAGAGAAGACTTCTTCATTCTGCATGGAGGATAAAGAGTGATTGTTCAAAATTCAGACATTAGGGGATATAGGATATTCCCCCCCCTTTTTTTTGTGTATCATTTTCTTGTGTATTACATGAACATTTAGTAGATTATTTCTAAAGGAGTTCACAAACTATGTTGTGAATGTGCAGGGATATTGAACAAAGACCTTTTAAGGTGCTTTCATTCTGTGTAGTGTGGTTATGTTCCCACTGTTACTCCATTTTATTTAAAACTTAGTCTATTGAACCATGAAAAACACTAAAGTATGAGAAATGTAGCTTTTATGTAGCTTTTATGTAGCTAGTATTATGAGCCTCATAAAAACATATCTTAGATGAATAAAGCAAATCTTTACTTTTTCAAAATTCAAGTAAGAAGATATAACTACTTAACTACTGCATCAAGAAACGGTGTGAAATTATACATGTTGCAACCAGCATGTTTTTCCATATCCATAGGTAGAAATGAAGCTAGGTTTCCCACAGATCTGTGCCCTACATCCCTTCACCTCACAGCCCCCACATCTACAACAAACCCATACCTCCTCCTACAATTACCCCTCCCCCACACCACAGCAATATCCTTCCATCTTCCCTAGATCCCTTGCATACCATGTTCTTACTTCCCTTCTATGTCCCCAATATTCCTGACTGTAATAAGCCCTCTCCTCTACTTACGTGTGGTATGCACGAAGCATGGTGCCATTTCTGCCTGTCCTCAGCATGTTTCTGTCTTCCACCCAGCTCTGTGTTTTCACAAAGTTTCTTGGCACACCATATATTTGAAACCTGATGTTCTTTGTCAAGTGTGGCCAAAATGCTCCTGTCAGTTCAAAAGTTATTGAAAGGGAAGGAGGAAAGCCAACCATACAGATACAAGGAAAGTTTTCTTGTGCAAGCCTCATTTCTGAGGAAAACCAGCCAAATAGGAGGTGAGAAAGAAATAGAGAGGGACATAAGGGTGCAGCAGTTTGAAATTATTAATTCACAAGAAGATAGAAAGAAAGTCTTGCCACCTTTAAGCTTCATCTTGCCATAAATTCTTTTCCTCCTGATTCCCACCTTGGATTTGCTGTACCATGAAGTTCATGCCACATCTCTTGAGGATAGGCATGAAGTACACACAGACATAGCAACAGTGTTTTGAAACAACTGTCCGGAACATCAGAGGTTAACAACGACCACAGCCTCCTGCCTCACTGCTCATTAAGTCTATGCATTTTTATGCAGAGCTGATTTACAGCTGCACTGCTGAGTTTTATCCTGGGAAGAAAAAAACTCAAAAATATGCTTCTGCTACAGTAATTTTGCTCTTTGTAATTGGGGAAGAAAATGCCTATAAAATACGCTATAGATATCTGTGATACAGCCCTTTAAATGTACTTCACTGCATACCATGAAAGCTGGAACTTCAAAACTCATAGATTAAAATGAGAGCCTTACTGTACCATGTTAATTAGAATATAGTACTTAACACTATCCTTAGTTTGCACTGTGCACAGTAAGTACATGTCTATTAATAGGTTTGAGGAGGAGTAAGGGGACAGTGTTTATCTTTCTGTTTTTTTTTCATCAAAAAGCAGGAGCTCTGGAGTGCTCTGGAAAGAGGAGCTTTCCTGCTGGGAGGAGGAAAAAGTGTTATGTGTCAGATGGCAGAAGGGAAAGGAAGAACAATTAGGAATGGATAGCTGAGATGAAGACACAACTTTTTTTTTCACCAATATTTCTCTAGTTCAACAGGGAAAATACCCTTACGAACACTTAGGGGAAAGAATTATCAGAATACAGGTATTAAAACAGGGCTTGTGCAAATACATACAAATAACCTATTGGATAGTCAGATAGAGAGCAGGGAATTTTAAATGTATGCAACAAGCTGTGAGTCTGAGTAGCTTTTTCTGTGCCACAGTCTCTGCATGCAGCACACAAGGAAAAGCTAAAAATTCACACAGCTACAAGTGTCCAGCAGATACGTGGAAAAAACAGGTCATGAAAGTCTATCAAATTATATAATACTGTGTAAATCTAGTGGAAGCAAAAGAAAATGTGAAAGTCAGAAAAGTCAAGGAAAAAAGGAATCCTAAGTCCAAGATCACTTTCTTGGTACTAACAGGCTGCCCATGCAGAGGGCTGGCATGGCTTACATCATGGGTGTAAAAAGGTTTATGCTGGCCCTTCATTTCAGTCCACAAGAGTGGAAAACCCTATCTCTGACCCATCAGCAAGTCAACACTTGAAGAGATATACCTGTTGCCACATTTCATTGCACAGGAGCCTGAACCTTCACCCTTATAGTTTTCTGTCCCACTCTAGGCAGGGGATGCTTTTATGCCATCGTGGTTATATTAATTAGGGTATATTGCCAGTGCGACCTCCGAGTTGCGTTTGCCACCAGGAAAGGGCTCACTTCAGCTGCATGCTAGCATTTAACTGGCCAGCAACATCTGATGGTGACAGTCAAGGGCAGGAGTAGGCATGAAGGGGTGTCCCCTGCAAGAACACTTGGCAGTTTTCTAGGAAAGTGTGGTCCAGCCGCACCCATTGAATATCAGTACACTTTCAGTTAATGCACTCTGAATCTACTATGGTTTCAAAAGGAGCACGGAATATATTTTATCTCAGCAGTTAATTCATGATAAGATTTGTGCTATGTGAATGCAGGCCATCTGAATGTGCAAAAACCAATGCCTGAATGTGAAGGGAGCCCCTGCTCCCCCTGTGTAAACAAGTTCTTAATCTTTCTAGGCTCTACCTGAGAAAGGAATTATGATGCTGATCCTCAATTTTGTCAGTCTCCTCTCCATCATCTGTGTGTGTTTACTGAAGCACTGGGCTGGTTACATAATTTTTCATATTATTCTCACAGGCTGCCCAATATATGAAGTCGATCTTTAATTGAAGTTTCTATTTGCATGCTTCACAACCCTTAAAATATTCTGCTTGGAATGTCAGATGAGGTTAATTGAGAACTCACTTGATGATGGTATTATTGTAATTTGAACTTGGAGAAATACACTATTAATTCTGAGAGGATTCTATAAGATTTGTTTTTCCTTTTTAAGCTTTATCTCTGTATTGAGAATTAGTTTGTAGTTTAAATTCAAACTGATTTTCAATGTCCTGAAATGCATAGCATTCTAATGAATTATAGAAATTATAATTTTGTAGAAATAGGACAATGGCATTGTATTTAAATCTTATTCTTTGGATTCTACAACATATGAAACTGTGTTATACCCTTTTATGGGGTGGTATAATTTGGGAGATTTCCTCTTGGCTATGCGTAGGGCATTATTTCTCAGGTTTGGATGAGATCAGGCATAGTTACTCTTCTAGGCTGTTGCCTCACTTCGACTGGTTTCTGGATTCATCTTTGGAAAACAACTGTAAAAGCAGTCTTTTTAACTACCACTAATGTTGCTTGGGAATATGCCCCTTTCTGTTTTCCCTTCCATTTTTGAGCAGACAGAACATCATCTTTATGAGGAAAAGCATTTGTCCCTGTTTAAAATACAGAATAGCACTGCAGCAACCTAAGTGAAAGGCATCTTTATTAAAGGAATAAAGTATCCACTCATATCTTTGAAGATTTGTAAATGCAAATTTCATCACTTAGAAGTTATGGCAACTTTTTTTTTTTCCCCTAAGCATATCTTGGCATCCACCATTCGATCACAGTAAACTCATGCTCCATTGAAGCATTGGGTTTTACATTATGTAGGCAATATTTACCATGTTTACATCAGATACATTTATACAAATTCTGTAACACAGGATTCCAGTAACATAGTAATTAATTTAGTTATTCATCACCTATCATATTTCAAACTAAAAAATACAATTGTTTCAGAGTATGTTTAACAACTTTGCACTGAAAGTTTGGTGAGATGCATTTAAAGACTCATACAAAGAATAGTTTAAAAATACTTTTAAAAAGCCCAACACAGCACTAAATATCTAGGTATCCCCTGCACGGCCTAAAATTGCCATTATATAGTTCTCAATCAATTTATTTATATTAGAAATGAAACTGAATGTTTCTTAGCAGATCGTTCTCTGCTCCCATAGAACTGAAAGGGAGTTTGGATATAACTTATATTCTTGCACTGAAATATTTTCTAAAATCTGTATTTCAGGCTAAACTCTACATAGCTTTGTTATTTGAAGTTTTGTGTTTGATCCTTCAGAAACAAAAAGAGGCAGACTTTTACCTCCATATGTCAATGGCTATATTCTAAGGGTCATCTCCAGAGGTTTTTTTGAAAATGTGAATTTCATACTCATGTTCATATCAGTTCATGAACCAGTGTTCATGTTCATATCAATTTTATACAGCGAGACTTTGCTTTTCTCTGCTGGACTGTTCAAAAAAGTATCTTTCTGGTTTTTTTATACTTCATATTCAGGCCTTTCAATTTTACTCCTCTGCACACCTGTATTTGAGTCATGCACTGAGAAGTGAGATGTTCTATTGTAAAATGAACAAGTAACTGTCCTGCTGCACAGCCATTACTGTTGTTTCTGTGCAGAGGATACTCATTATCTAGTATGTGAAATTACAATGGGAGAAAATAGTGAACATCTCAGAGAAGTAATTACCATGTACCATAAATTATATGGTTATGTTTCCCTTCAAAAAATGTTGCGTAAAGTTTTTCTTTTTTCTTTCCTCTTTTTAACTTCAGATGCTTTAAAGTACTGGGAATTTCAATATCATCACCCTTTTCTGTCTTAAATATCATAGCTTCAGACCACCCAGGCTATCACTATTGCAGCAACAAATGTGACAAATTTCATAGAATTATAGAATCAAAGAATGGTTTGGGTTGGAAAGCACCTTAAAAATCATGTAGTTCCAACCCCCCTGCCATGGCAGGGACACCTCCCACTAGACAAGTTGCACAAAGCTCCATACAACCTTGATTTGAACACATCCAGGGATGGAACATCCACGGCTTCCCTGGGCAACCTGTTCCAGTGTCTCACCACTCTCGGAGTGAAAAATTTCCTTCTTATTTGCCATCTACATCTACCCCCTTTCAGTTTCAAAACATTACTCCTCATTATCTCTCTTACAAGGAAAGGTTGAGAGAGCTGGGACTATTTAGCTTGGAGAAGAGAAGAATGAGAGAAGACCATATCAATGTCTATAAAGATATAAAGGGTGGGTGCAAGGAGGATGAAGCTGGACTCTTTTCAGTGGTGCCCAGTGACCAGATAAGGGGCAACAGGCAAAAGCTGGAACACAGAAGGTTCCATCTAAATATGAGGAAAAACTTCCTTCCTGTGAGGGTGATGAAGCACTGGAACAGGCTGCCCAGGGAAGTTGTGGAGTCTCCTTCCCTGGATATATCCGCTGGAGATATTCAAAACTCACCTGGATGCAATCCTGTGTAATGTACTTTAGGCAAGCCTGCTTTGGTGGGGGGGTTGGACTAGATAATCTTTAGAGGTCCCTTCTAACTCCCAACAGTGATGTGATTCTGTGTCCTATCACTACAGGCCTTTGCAAAAAGTCCCTCCCCAGCCTTCTTGTAGGCCCCTTTCACATACTGGAAGACTGCAATAAGATCTCCCCAGAGCCCTCTTTTCTCCAGGCTGAACAATCATAACTCACTCAGCCTGCCCTTGCAGGAGAGGTGCTCCAGCCCTCTGAGTTCATCTTCGTATCATAGAATCACACAGAACCACAGAATGGTTTGGGTTGGAAGGGACCCTTCAAGGTCATCTAGTCCAAACCCCCTGCAGGGAGCAGGGACATCTGC
>JANIJG010024589.1:65152-83554 GCA_024611175.1 Megaceryle torquata
AAACAACAGGTAAAAAAAAACTAATTTTCCCAAAAAGTTCTTAGAAAAACCCCCCCCCCCCCCCCCCCCATTATTTTTATCACTACTTTTACTCCAAGATCCACAAACATAGCTGAAGGTACCCATTACCTTGTTTTCAGTAGATTTCCATTTATTGCTTTATGTGTGAAAGAAACATGGAAAATTGTTCTTCACAGTGTAAGCTGCTGCTTAACATAAGTGCCAGAAGTGTCTAGCCTTTATGGATTCAAATTCTGAGTTTTTTATATGTTATAACCATCCTAAGCAGAAATAGCTAATGTGCTGAAAGGTAGTACACTGTATTTGCAAAAAGACTAGCATGAAAGGATCTCTGCTCCAGTGATGTCATGCTTTCTTTATTGCTGCTACATAGTTGAAAGCCCATCTGTCTTCCTTACTATGTTAAATTCATTCAGGAATCACTTAACTGAAGTATCCTTAACCTAGTTCTTCTACAAACTAATACACCTACACAGAAAATAGTTACTAAGACAAACATTTCATTATCAGTATCCTAATGCAGTACCATTGTGAGTAATCAATGAGGTCTCTGGCAATCATGGGAATTATACAAGATAATTGAGTTATTTATAATAAAAGAAGTGCTAAAGAGTTGCTGACCTTCCCAGTTAAAGCTTTTTTTTTTTTTAATCTTCCCATACAGCCTGCCAGCCTTCTGATCTTGATGATCTTGCTCTGAATTTTTAACACATCATGTTTTCTTCTTAGTCATAATGCATTTTAGAATAGAAATCTATTAAAATAAGCTCAGGTTTATAAAAGAAGAAAATTATCATGGAGTTGCATTACAGAATCATGTTGCAGTCTTTAAGCCTTAAAACTATCACTCAAGGTAAGAATTTTATGCTATCATCCAAAATGAAATAGAAACTGAAAAGAAGTAATATGGGAAATTTTTCTGTGTAGCTTCTACCTCCTAGTAATAGTCTGTATTTTGCCCCTTTTACCTTAGTCTCTTAGTCAGCCATGCAGGTTTGAATCCCCTGCATATTCATTACAGAGAACATGTAAGAATCAAGCTAATGTTGAAGCCTCAACTCTGGAAAACCAAATATGGGAATAACAAGCATCCAGTAGATACAATAAAGGCATACAAATGCCCTTTGCTTTGCAAGTGTATGCACCCCTCTTTGTTACTCTTTCTCCACTGGGGGTTATGAACATACAGAAATCCTGGTAGAAAGCTACCCATGGCTACTTCTCAGCTCTCAGTGCCAACATGTCCAGCTTAGTTTAAACTGATGATGAAGATGAGGTACAATAACTTTGAGGTTTCAACACAAAAATGAATGCAAGACCACTCATATTCTGCAGTTTCAGAAATGAGGGCAGTGATCTCTGGCAGTTGAGTGCTGATAATCATCTGGAGCTAGTAAAGTTATTAACCACATCCAGACAAGGTGTTTACCCACTCTGGTAAAGGAAAGAGATGTGCATGCAGTTGTGATTTTGCCCTCCAGACTGTCCGACAATGTAGAACATTGATGTACTGAATATTTTTAAATTTATTACAGATATTTTCTTCTCTCCATAAGATGCTCCAGCAATTATTTAGACCCTCAGAATTAGATTGTCATTAGAAATCATTGTCCATATCTGCATCAGGACAACTCTTTTGTGAGACCCCCAATATCAATGGATTTGGATGAGTGTTAAAGGGATTGGAGTAGATGCTGTAGGTTTAAAGAGGCAATAGGCTGGTCCCCTTTTCAATGGGTACAGGATTTGTGATGCTGTGCTCTGTTTCAAGAATGATGGGTTAGAAGCCATGAGAGTCACCAGCATGAAAATTAAAGGAATCATATTTGAGAGCCTATTATGTGTCAAGAAAAAACTCTAGAGAGCAGGAGCTAAAGCTTGCTTATTTATTAGGCAGTTCAATTTGTAGATGAACTGACTCCTAGATACACTGCAGATGGGCAGATTTTTGTTGACTGACAACACTGAGCCAAGAGGGCTACCTTAGAAGTCAGGTGGGAAAAAAGTTGCTCTCTGCAGACTCCGTAGTCCTTCTAGACAGAGGATTTAGAAACATCATGTGCCTGTGGGAGAAGGGAGAGAGTAGTAAAACATGACCAGTATAAAATAAAAATTAAACCTAAATCCCCTAGGCTTGGAGGCACTTCACCCTGGCCTTAGAGACAGATAAGGACAAATCGTGTGAAGACTTGCAAGAGGTGCTGCCTTGCACCTTTGGTATATATAGGAGTGATGATGGAGAAGGGGTCTTGACAGCTTTTTCCACATTTCAAAAACTATACTACAGTGTTTAATTTCATTTAACCATACAAAAATGGCAAAAAGAGGGAGGTAGGAGAAAAGCTTCCACACCAGACACAGCAGCAGGAACTATGTGAGGAGAGTGGAGAGGTAGATTGGTGGTGTCTGGTTTGTAGTCCTTCTGTGCCATCTGAATGGTACAAAAGGCTAAAAACCAGCTTGAGCATCTGTGTTACTGTCTGTACCACTATGATAATGAAAATCCTCAAATGCTTACAGGGATAAACAACATTTCAAGTTTCCTGAGGTTATACAAAAGAAATATTTATTCTATTGGTGAAAGAGTATGCACGGAAGTATTGCAGTTTAAAAAAAAAGCATAGTGTTCACAATGTGAGGGAGCAGAGCAGCACAGTGAGCAACCTTAACTAGGTTGTTTCCAAACTTTTGACTGCCTAACCATGCAGCCTTAATGCTCTGTTACCATATTTGTCATGCACATGGTATTATATAGATATGTATAATACCAACTGTCTTGCTAGATATAGATATCTTACTTTTGTTGGAATTTTATCCTCAGTCTCCTCTCTGCTTTTCTTTTCGCAGTTTTTCTTAAGCAGAATGTGAAACTAATACTTTAAAATTTCAGCTGCACTTTTGAAGCCATGATATTTGAAACCATTTTTTTTCTCATCACAGTCTGAAACTGATATGTTGTTACACGGGAAATGTTGCATATCTCAAAACTCTCCACTTATAGAAGATGCAATACATATCCTGTCAAAAATGTTGGATGTATGTGAAAAAACTTATCAGGATTACTTGGCTCATTGGCAATTATATCTGCAGCTCTTTACCTCCTGTTTCCTTTATACAAAATTGTTTCTTAAAAATGTTTAAAATTCATATTTCATTATATAGATCCTAGAGTTTATTTTGAAATCCAAGCTTGTCTATGAAAGCTATATTATGTACTTTGGTACTTAGGCTACAGAAAAATATTAACATAAAGCAAATCCAAGCTCACTTGAACCACCCCCAAGACTAAATTCTGCTAGCCCAATGGAAGCAAATTGGAAGCCTCTTCCAATTCATAGATTCTAAAAGGATCTTAGCAGTCAAGTGGTCTTACAGATTTGGTCACATAAATCTACCATCTGAAGCTGGACAATTTCTCTCTATTTTTTTAACAAAGATATATGTTTTGGGGGCTGAAGTGGAGGGACACAAAGTGCAGCACAGTGCTGTAGCCCAGTGAGGACAATGTGTTGAATTTGTGAGTGTTAAAGGAAATTACAAAACAGTTTCCAAAGTAAGAAGGAGAAGCCTTCGATCCTCCTTATACAGAAGGTGATATCAGGAAAGAGACGCTGCTTTTTGTAACTTCTGAGCAGGATCAGGTACAACACAGGCTGAACCAGGGAACTTTCTGGTGAAAATCCAACTGTCCTTAGCCTTTTGGATGCTGGGGAACTTAAGGAAGGGGTTTGAGAGTTGTGTTCTTGGAACGTTTAAATCTCACAGAAAACCTGCCTGGGAAAGCTTAATGCCTCTGATGAATCAATTCTCTTTCCCACTTTTTTTCCTTGTTACTTTTTTTTTTTTCATATATATGTATGCATGTTAACTCTGCAAGTGCTGCCATGTTATGTGTCAGTTTAAATTTTGACACAGGGGAGACTGAATTCTTCTCTACTTGCTCTTCACTCCTGGCATTTAGTAAACTCTGAGCTAGGCAGCATCTGGCATGCTGGAAAAGCTCTAGTGTTGATTCTGTCTCCAGTAACCATCTATCCATCTAATACATCATACTTGACCAGAGCATATGTAAATCTGATTATCTCACATAAGAATGTAGAAGAGTTTCTTTCTCCCTTTGGTAAGCACATCAGTCCAATAATCTAGACATCAACAGAAATGGGCTTTACACTTTATAGAGGAGAATCAATAATCCTAAGGATATGCCCATTATAAGTGTATACACCTGACAGGAAGGTTGTAGTCAGACAAAGAGAGAAATCCTTCATCTATTAAGGTGGTCAGACCCAAAGATTTGTTTGGTTAGCTGATCATGCTTTCTTTGAGAAGACCTATGTGCTTAATGCAACAGCTCAATATGCAACATTAATTTTCATTAACAAATTCTTTGTGGACCTATAGATCTATCTTATTGTTACTGTAGCTGAGGTCAGGAAATGGTCTGAAGGAAATAAATTTGAGGCAATTCAGGCACAGGTAAATAGCCTGTTATTATCTATGAACCATTTTCATTATGGTCACTTCTGAAAAATCATGTGTTTCCCATGGTTCATTAAATCTGTTTTACTCCCCGAATAAATGAGCTACTTTAAGATGTCAGCTGTGAAGACTGAAACAACCCCAAGCAGATTTATTCCTCTAAGAAAGATGGCAATCGGTAACATGAAAGACCTTCCAGAAAACATCTTATACAAAATTCATGGGTTTATTAATTCATAGTGGTAAATGCTTCTAGCAGCTAGCTAGTCACAGGATTTCATCAAGCTATGAATTCATAAACAAGGGGAAGGCATTAGCTTTTCTTTAGCAACTTTGCTCTGATACTTGTGTTCTTTCAGGAAAAATGTAACATCCTAAAAATGGAAATTTTCTATTTCGGCAGGTCTGTCTACCAGATTGTCAGAACATGTCTTCAAAATGGCCAACATGAGGTTTCCACCAACATTTATCAAAAACTGAGCAACAACTTCCCCCCGTGCTCTACGTTATGGAATCAGAAAAAGGCAAGAAAAGAGCAGGGGCAATGGCAGCATGCTTCCTCCTTCAGCCAGGGGTTTGCACTGCCCTTGCCACAAATAGATTTTAGAGCAGTCCAGGCTGGTTAATGTGACTGTAGTTCCTGAGCAGGTACTTACATGACAGTATTTATATCATGCTATATCATTACAGGAATACTGTGGAGAGGAAGGCTGGTCCTGGTGACCGTACTGTGACACCCTAAAGAGAAGGGAGGAGGGAAACCACAAGTTCTATAAGCAAGTCAAACTGCCAGTCCCTTTGGAGGGCAGGACAAGTGGTGGGAGAAGATGCAAGTATAAACCTGTCCACTACCCAGCCCTGTCTGTGTGGCAGCCTGTGCTTCAAACTGGCCACATTCAGAATATTGAACGTGCTTTTTTCCCTAGCACAGCTTACATGAGGGATATGTACAGCATATTAGGTTGGTTTCTAGCCACCTGCCAGAATTTGATGGCAGGAAATTTGCACAGCTCTTGTTGTAGCCAAGTGACAGATAATACAAGAAAGGTGCCATTGTTGGAACTATCAGTATCAGATTTTTTAATATAGCCCTGTTGTAATGAGATCATACACATTGCTCAAGCTGCAATCAGAACTTCCACTGAAGGAATGAGCCTGGGTAATAATAAAAACCGAAAGCATTTTAAGTAAATAGAATTTCCCAGATACTGCATAATGTTGTTTGTTATTGCAATCTTTTATGAGCCGTGAGAAATATATTGTATAAGAATGATTTCCTTCAATACAAGCTGTTATCATGGAGGTCTCCTATATCAATTCTTATTTAAAATATATTTCCTTACAGTCTTGATATTATGAAAACATAAATTAATGCAACCTCTTTACTTCCATTCCATGTTCTTATAAAGCCTCACCGTAGCTCTCCAAAGAACAGTTACTTGCTGTTTTGTACAAATGTAGCCTAAACCACTCCAAATAATAAGATCCATTTTGGCAGTAAAAAATCATTTTATGTACAGCTTTTGCAGCCCCAGAAAAGCCAAGGTCTTTCAGTGAATGTTGCACAGAGCATTTTTTTCTAAGCTCAAGTGAGAGTGAAGAAGAATGTAAATGATATCCCCCTCTGCTATCCTAATGGAAAACCTCCATGAGCCTAAACAAGTGTCGCTTCTTTTGAAGAGCCTGTGGGAGCAGAAAGAGGGAGACTGACAACACTAACAGCCAGCTCAACAACAGCACCCTGATAAATGTAGAAAGGAGGGCAGACTATTTCCATGAGCTGTATCAGGACATTATTTTCCTCTTGCCTAAAGCTTGCCCTTGGCAAAAAGACAAAGCCAAAACAAAATCCTATGGTGAAATGCACATTCCTGATTAACATTTCCCTATTAACACTATTTTTCTGTTTTGTACACTGCTTTTTATTTTGATATTGATTTATTATTGCTGGCAGCACATAGCATTGTTTCATCCACATCAAATTCTGACCACTGGATCTTAGTCTACTATTTTCTACTAGTGTGAAAGAGATACATGTTTTCAAAGTTTCTTCCTTAGGTGGTTAAAGATCTTGTTTACAGGCAAAAAGAAACATAACTTATACATAAAGTCAAAATTTATCATTAGTATAATTGAAATCCTAACAGTCTAATAAAAAAAAAATTCATTATTAGTCCAGCTATAAATATAATGGAAAAAGAAAGAATAAGCCTCTGCAGAAAATGTTTGGTAATAATAGTAGTAATACAGTTAAATTTTTACACATACAATTAGTTTCTACCTCTTTTCCTGATAGTGTATGCTCATCACAGAATCACAGAATCTCTGTGGTTGGAAAAGACCTTTAAGATCATCAAGTCCAACCATTATCTAACTCTACCAGGTCCACTACTACACCATATCCTTGAGTAACATATCTAGACAGTTTTTAAATACATCCAGCGATGGCAATTCAACCACTTCCCTTGGCAGCCAGTTCCACAAAATAAGGGAGTTTTAATACACTTATATGTTTCTACCTTCAACCTTCTTGCCACAGCATTCCCAGTACAAGACCACAGTTCCTCCTTGATTCCCTATGCATCAGCCCAGGGATTGAGAAGAGCTGTTGCACTGTATAGCAGCTGGGAATAGAACAGATGTAATGGGCCCTGCTGCACCATCAGCCCTATGCCACATCTGCTTCTGTCACTCTGTCACACAGAAAATGTAACAGGGATGAGCGAAAAGGAGAGGCAACATAGTGCTCCTCAACCACCTACTTCAATGACATGTCCACTCTGGTATTCCTATCAAGAGCTTTCTGCTAATTTTCCATTTGTTGCTACCATTAACATGTAGCAAAAGTGTGGAAATAGTTGCAAACAACAGAATCATGAATAAGAATGGAAATGGAGATTTCGATCACTTGATGATTGAGTCAGAAGACAAAGAACTAATGCTGAAAATGCCAGCACTACCATGAATCCAGGCTACAGTAGAAATATCTTTAGGGCTTTGCTGTTGATACATACAAGTGTATGACATTTTTTTGCAAATGCCCTTAGTACAGGCAAGTCTTGTGAGAGACAGTGGTTGCCTCTTTGAAAAATAAAAAAGCCTCAACCTGTCTTGAATTCATACCTAGGAAAGACAGTGTACAGCCAGACTCACAGAATCACAGAATGTTAAGGGTTGGAAGGGACCTCGAAAAATCATCCAGTCCAGCACCCCTGCCAGAGCAGGATCACCTAGATTAAGTCACATGGGAACACATCCAGGTGGGTTTTGAATGGCTCCAGAGAAGGAAACTCCACAACCTTCCTGGGCAACATGTTCCAGTGCTCCATCACCCTCACCATGAAAAAGTTTCTCCTTATGTTTACATGGAACCTCTTAAGTTCCATCTTGCACCCATTGCCCCTTGTCCTGTCATTGGATGTCACTGAGAAGAGCCTGGCTCCATCTTCCTGACCCTTTACATATTTATAAACATTAACAAGGTCACCCCTCAGTTTCCTTTTCTCCAAGCTAAATTGCTCCTTCAGCTTTTCCTCATAAGGGAGATGTTCCAAACCCTTAACCAGCTTTGTGACTCTGCACTAGACTCTTTAAAACAGTTCCCCGTTGTGAACTGAAGGGCCCAGAACTGGACACAATATTCCAGATGTGGCCTCAGCGGGGCACACTAGAGGGGGAGGAGAACCTCAACCTACTAACCACACTCCTAATATACTCCAGGATGCCATTGGCCTTCTTGGCCACAAGGGCACATTGCTGGCTCATGGTCATCCTGCTGTCCACCAGGACCCCCCAGGTCCCTTTCCCCTCTGCTGTTTTCTAACAGGTTAGTCCCCAACCTATACTGGTATCTGGGGTTGTTCTTTCCCAGATGCAAGATTCTACACTTGCCCTTGATATATTTCTCCCCGGCCAATTCTCCCGCCTGTCCAGGTCTCACTGAATGGTAGTACAGCCTTCCGGTGTGTCAGCCACTCCTGGTTTTGTGTTGTCAGCAAACTTGCTGACACTGCACTCTGTTCCCTCATCCAGCCATTAAGTAGCTGGTGGATTCATTGGTTCTAACTATCCTTTCTGTTTGCTTGGGGTTTTTGCTTCCACCTACTTTCGACAAATTTTGCAAAATTATCAGATTTCATAGAAAAATACTTGTTTACTTTGTGGCAAATGCACAGACTTCATACTATCAAACACTGTACTGCTGACCTGATTTGAGTGAGAAATAATAGTTCTTATTCTGGTGCTACTGTTTTATTTCAGCAAGATCTAGATATCCCAGCTAGAGAGAAAGAATGATATTACAAGGAGCTGTCGACATATACAATGAGCAGCAGCTTCTGTTCTGATAAATTTATTATTATCCACTCCATTTATCTCAATGAGACATGAACTTTTAAGTTTGCATGGTCGATTAGGGCCTCAAGTGAGCAAGGCATTTAAGCATGTGCTTAAATCCATTCATATTCATAAAACCAATTAAGCACATGCTTAATTTTAATGATGGGTCCTGTACTGAGTCCTATAAAGCTAAACTGCCATTAAGCTTCTACAATGTCCCCTTTCTTTTTCTTTCAACAAAAATAGCCTAGGAAATTACAGAAAAGAGCACTTGCTAGTGAAAAACAAGGCCTGTCAATTTCCATGTGCAAATATCAGGAACCGAAATAGTGAGGATTAGTTGTAATAACTTTAACCAGTAAATATGCAGGAAAGTAGAAAGGTTATTTTACAGAGTCTAACTTTTGCCTACTGAGACAAGGCAACTCAGAGTGGCAAAAGAACTCTTCTGCCTCTTCATGGACTATAGAGGCACGCTAGGGAGATTAATACAACCAGTGTCAAGCTAGCAGTTATTCAGTCATTCAACCAGACCTAGCTTTCGACAGTCTCCTGTAATAGACAGTATAAAAGTATGAAGTAAATTAGCTAATGTTACAGTTCTTCTCCTGACTTCTGTGCATTTTCATCTGTAGCTTTAATCGTTCCATTATTGGTGCCATAGATGCCTTTACTCTGTTTTCTAAGCACTGCTATCATAAGACCAATGCTATAAAGTTATTTCACACTGAGATACATATGATGCCTATTGATGTCAAAATTAAAGGTTTCTGAAGAAACAGTGCTGCAACCTTATTATTAGTTCACTAATTGCTCATCCAATTTGGTCTGAATATGACATTTCATAATATATTCCATTTCACCCTCTTTACCACACTATGCAGGGCAGCTAAGTACTTTGAAAGCTTTAAGGAGGTCTTTCTATTTATGAGAGCAAAGACAATGTGTAGGAATTCCTTAATAATGTAGGTCTGAATCAGCATTAAAAAGTGAGAAATGAAGCAGTGGCATATTAAAAAGGAGGTTTAGAGAGATGATTTTAGCAAAGCTATTGCTGTTATTTGAAAATACTGGAAAGCACCTGACACCACCACAGAATTTAAAGGAGACAGATACAGCAGCTTAACCTTGCAGCTAATGGGAATAGCAGGTAGAGTCTGGCCCACCCCTGAAGGACTCATTTTGACCTATATTAACTGCTTAGTCTAGAGAGTTCAGTTTAACACCATTAGGAAAAAAAACCCCCAAAACAGAGTACACATTTAGCAAGTGAACAGGCATAAAAATACCTCAAAGCTCGTGCTCAGTTTGTACTACTATTGAGGCTGTTAGAGTAACATTGGCCCAGGGAACATGACAAATGGTAGAACAAGAAGATAAAGAGGCCACCAATATATTTACGGATGCTAAAATTATACATCTGGAAAGAATCATGTGTCCCCTTCATGCAGGGTTACTATTATTAGAGATGGGAGGAAGACACAACCTTACCATTTACTCTCCTACCTCTTTGTTAACTTTCCATTCTGTACCCAGGTTCCCTCTCCTTTTCACAACTGCCAAATAAATTGATCCAGACTTACATCTATACTTGACTCTTCTTACAAATGTTGTATGTCCCTGGCAGCAGAAGCCTGTGCTGGCAGCCAGCGTGAGCCCATGTGTGTACTGCAGTGTACAATTGCCCTCCAGGAACTGGAAGAGCTATCACAATTCCTTTTTTTTTTTCAGCGTATGAGATTTTGCAGGGTTTGCAATGTGGTAATTGTTCTCAGGGAAGTAGGAGAGATTTCACATTTCCTTTAGCAAGAAATAGTTAAATATCTGCTGGGTGACAGAGAAACAATGGATGTGCTGCAGAAATCAGCTCAAGAACCACTAGGCCAGAAAAGAAAGAGAAGGTCATTTACTTACAAGGTTGTTTATCCAGTGCTGGTTTATCCCAAAATATATTGAAACAGTCCTGGGAGCAACTCTCGTTTTCTTGTCTCTTGGGTGACTGCCCAGACAACAAAGCTGTTGTGTGAAAAGTGGGTCCTCCTCCTCCCTTGGCCATGTTTTAAAAGAAAACAGCTGTTGCCTCTGTATCCTCTATTTGTCCTCCAAAACCCCCACAGATCAGCCCGTGTTCGCAGGAAGGTTTTACCTCTAGGTCCCAGCCGACATGAACTTTGCTATAAGCCATTAAGAAATGGAGCAGTTCTTCATATACCTTCAGGGACATGAAATAGATGCACATGGTGTTTGGGCAACTCCTAAACTAGGACGTTAGTCTGTGGGGGTTGGAGGGTTGCAGCAGTGATATTGGATGTGGCTTTGGATCCTTTCTCTGAGCCTGCAGGTAGGCAAGAGTTGTGTGACAGAGCTCTCCTCAGTCTTTCTCACTGCAGGAGCCTTCAGCCTTTGCCACAGAATCTCAGCTTTTTTTTTTTTTTTTTTCTTTCTTTCTTTTTTTTTCTTTTATATGTATCTGAAAGTGTCCTAAAAAGTTATGTTTTCAATTTCCTTTGAGTTATCAAAGAGCCTAAAACAACACTCCTGAGAGCCTGGGGACAGAACTGATCCTGTGCCACCATGAAATTTGGTATTTTGCTAACGTACCACATGAGTCAGTGGTTTACTGCAGATTTAATTATTTTACTGCTATCAGAAGCCTGTTTGTATTTTAATTTTTTAGAGCCTGTTCCTCATTGAGATTGGATATATCTGCATCTTGCTCTGCATTCTTCCTCACAAAAGAGGAATTCATTGATGGGGGGGGGGGGGAGAAGAATCGAAGCTACATCACTTAGTCTAGACAAAAAGGTAAGAGCACAGAAAGAAGAAAAGGCTTTCTACTAACCATACTTGCCTGTCAGGGAGAGAGATGATAGGGTAAAGTAGGGTGATGAAATTCTTTGTATAAGGATACAAAGCCTGACAAGCAGAGGAGAAAATACTCCTTAGCATCTGCTATGACTGCAGTTAAGTGAGAACAAAGGAAAAACCCGTATAACCTTTCCCATTACCCTGTATGCCTATACCCATACAACACCTGGATTCTATTACAAGTCCTTCTTCACTGCATGAAGACTTTATTCCTTTGATCTCGGTGGACTTCTGTTCTTTGGATGATTTCTTCCTTGGATGATAAAAGTCCATGCATTTCTGAGAGTAAGATTTTATGCATGCCACTTGAGAACAGGTGCTAAATAGTGCTTACAATCTGAAAAGGGAAGTTTGATCCTGATAAAGGCATCAGTTGGAAAAAACCCCTTGAAGATAATCCCAGGAGCACATAGGGGCTAGATCCAAAGCTAGTTGAAAAGTATGTAGGTGACATGGGCTGCTATTAAACTGCATTGGTGTTCACCTGTGGATCTGGTCCAAGATCAGAATGGAAGAATCAGGACAACAATTAGACATTCTGTTTTGCAATTAGAAACTACAGATGAAGTAATGAAAAGCTTTCTAGAACATCACTTACTATATTATTGAGTGGGTTGGGGTTTTTTTAATTGATTCTTAAAATTAATTCTGCTTAAGTGACTAACTAGACAATCACTTTAGAGCTTGGGAAGTGCAAACAGGCTGGGGTAAGCAAAACAAAAAGGACTGAATTGATTTTCATATTAATAGGAGAGTTCATTCTAGAGAGAAAAGGTTAATTTGTTTTTCAGTGAGTTTATGAAGGGAGTGCTCATGGCTAGGGTGATAATTTATAGCTAAATCATATGTTTAAAGGCAAAAGTGATTACAGAAAAGCTAGGGACAGCATTTGCAGAATTATGCAACAGAAGTGTCAACAATGTTCTCTATGATTTCCTCTTCCCCCAAGCACAAGGATTTGAGAAACAAGCCAGTACGACAGTACTCTCAGTTGTTGTCTTGTTTTTTCTCTACACAGCAAATGTCCTAAGAAACAAAGAACCAGAAACAATATTGTCCCACCCAGCTTTAACACAGCTTGTTCTGATATGCTGAGAGTTCTCCTCAAAGACACATGGCTTTTGTTTGGTTTGGCTTCCTGACAAGAGTGCTGTCTGCAGGTACTGAATTTTCACCTGGCTGGCATACTGATTCTTGGGATTTTTGACTCTTCAGGGATGCAAGCAGAGCAATTTATGTCTGAGATGAAGACTTGACATAGATAAAGTCATTGTGAATATGGGTTGATTTTGTTGTTGTTGTTGTTGTTTTTTAGCCAAGAAGAAACTTTGATATTTGGACAACTGAGTATGAGGTGAAATAACTTCTTTCTTTGATACATCCAGGTTTAGTAGTTGAAACTTTGGCTAGACACCTGCAAGTTTAAGTAGCAATAACTGTGCTGCAATAAATGTGACTCAATGTCCGTGACTTAGAAGAAGATGTGAGTAGAATAAAGAAATATTTGTAATGGCATTGTGCTGATGTGGGTGACAGCAGCTTGCCTGTCCTACCTTTAATGCTATATTAAAGGCTTAAACAAACATGCAGACATAGAAAAGCTCAACAAATAAATATCTAGCAAAGTTTACCTTCTGGAAATTTTAAAATAAAATATGCTAACTCATCACCTTTAGACTTGTGTTTTTTGCTACCCCTGCTATAGTTTGGATGTTGGTGGAGCGAGAAGGCCAAATCAGACTGACATCCAAAAGGCCACACTTTAAAATTCTACCCCTTTTTTGTGTGAGTGTACTAACTTGCAGATTCCTAAGGGAAAATCCCCCTCTAAAATAAGGGATTCGCTCAAAATGTATCAGTTAACAATGCCTGGAATTATTAAGCAAGTAAGAGTATTAGCACTGGCTTGCTCATTCCACCATATTCTCTTAAAAAACTCAAAACTCCAATTTGTCTGTTAAAATTAAATGGAAATTTTCTTCACTGTGAAAAGTGTTATGATCACAAAGTCAGCAGTGTACATCTATTGAAATTAATAGTATTATTTCATGGTCAAATTAGCCTAATTGTATTTAAAGTAACTCTTCAGGTTCTATGTGGGTTTTATTGTTTTATATTGTATTAGCTGTCACTTTAACCAAAAACATATTCAACATTAATTTTTTCAATGTAGTGCTCTTTTCCCTTTGTCCATTATTGCCCAAAGGATTTAGATAAATAACTGTCAATGAAAGCTACCCATGCACTTCAAGGCCTCAGTCCTACAAACACAATCTGTCCCATTAAACTGAACCAGACTTTTTACATGCAAGAAGTATCTGAGGCAGAGAGGTGCTGGAAAGATGAAGCTGCAGTAAATCACATTCATTCAGAGAGGAGTGTATACCTACATTGCCTAGGTTATCCAAAAGGAAAATTATATGGACTACACCTATATCATTAGCAAGTTTTGTTTTGGTTGGTTGTCATCAGAGGGGTCTTTTTTCAAGACATAAGTGGATTGGTAGAACAGGAATGTCCAACACTGAATATCTCAGTCTTAAGTGAGTTGATGACATATATGAAGAGCAATAGGCAGTACAACAAAGGCACACTGCGTTTGTCCAGCTCTAGTAGGATATGATTGGCATTTAATCAGAAGGGAAACCATGGAAAATCTATAACGCATGTTTGAACATCAAGTTTCACTCACAGCTCATAGCTGAATCAAATTGCCAGCAACTTGCATGACTGATGCATTGTTTTGTACCAGAGAGACCCTGGTATCTCTTTTGTTCCTAACAAATTATGACTATTTTCACAGTGAAGTATATGGTAAAACTCTGTGCCTGCTATAACAGGAGAATATGAAACAGCCTTCAGGTAAAAAGAAAACCAACAATCTATTTTTAACATGATGACAGGACTGGGAGAAACAGTTGAGCTAGCATACAACACTGCAGAAGCAGGTTTTCAAAGGCTATTTTTATATTTGTTATTAGCTTAGTGTTAGTCCAGCAATGCCCATGATCTTCAGTCATACACCAGGATAACACAGAAGAGCAACAACAAAAAAATCTACTTCCAAGTAGTTTGAAACTGCACCAGATAACCCTCTTTCTGTGTGGAACAACAGGTCTGCACAACAGATTCATCCATTTTTAATACTGTGAACAAATTTTTAAGGAAAATGAACTGGTGGCATGCCTACAGGGGCTTTTTGCAAAACTTGATAGTAAAAACTGTCTTTTCAGTAGTTGGTGCTATCTGCCAAAAGAAGCTTCACTTTTCTTTATGCCAACAGCCAAGTTTTGCAGTTTGAAACCAACCATTGCAAAATATTACAGCTCATCTCCAGGATAATGTTTGAACTTTACAAAGCTGGAGAAGACAGCTAAACTATTCTCAATCCATATTGGCTCTTCACATCTCTGAGGAGGAAAGGCATGTATCAGGAGATGATCTGAGGCTCTTTTATACTGGGATTCTTCAGACTAGAAGTATTTTAGGCTCATCTTCTAGTACAATAATGTCTCCGATGATCTTAAAACAATGGTGCAAAAAAAAGCAAGTGCTCCTGCACATTATAAACACCCTTGGCTGACATGTACAAAAATACATACAGGTATTTTCACAGGCTATAAAATGAGAGTTCAAATCGACCAAGAAACAGATAAAACCTGTAATCTTCGGGAGGCTATCTGCAGTTAAGATTATGTATTGCAGATCACAAACTATGTTAAAAAAAAAAAAAAAAAGTATCTTCTTTGCTATGGCAAAAGAACAGTTGCACCTTCCACATTTCCAAGCTCACATGTGGGCATGATAGAAATCTTAACAACATGCCATTAAATGTGCCTTTACAACATCCTTTCTGCCTCAGCTAGATATATATGTGAATTCTTCCTTCGCACTGGAGATTAAATAAACTCCCTGGACAGCTGAGAAGAATTAAAGTATGACCCGATAGTTTCTCTGCTTGACAATAATATTCCTTGTCGGTCTGTGCTGTATCCAAGATACTGTTCTCTGATCCATGCTCAGAAAACAGATATTGATGGTTTTAGCTGATTAGCATCTGTATACCATTTGGCATTTCAGTCTCAAAACATATTTTACAAAATGTTGCAGCAGGTGGTTTCTAGACTGTGCACAGTGATGTTCAATACAAATATTTCCCTGCATCACCTAGCTAATGCCTTTAAACTTTCTTCTGCCTTAAACAAACAGTAGTGCTGTTGAGTTTGGCTAGTGGAGTCCACCCTTTTGACTGAGACACATCTTGCACCACTTATGAAGTTATGGGAGATTGTCTGACCATTCCTACCTTCTATAACAGGACAGGACATCAGCTGCTAGTTGGTCAAAATTCAGATACCCCAAATGCATCCAGAAATTTTGGGTAAGGCAACTGGACAAATGACAGGTACTTCTTAAACATGACCCCACTTTCATCTGTCACACAACTGGCATACACAAATTTTAGTCAAGCAGCAGATGCATTCAGATTTTGTGAGAAGGGAAAGGCTGTGAAGACCCCTCAGGAAAAGGGTAGAGGAGAGCCAGACACCGAGTTACTTATGCAGGCAGCAGCTGGCTTCCTGTTGTGAGGTGCCTTTAGGAAAATGTTTGCTTGCCCATTGTTTATTTAATAAAATAGTTCTTCACACCTTTCCTTCATTTAAGCCTTCCATCAAAATTCCCTGTAATTCCTTTAAACACAGAGTATTCTGGCAGTAAGTGAAAAGAGCAGGTAACTGGGACACATCTAACAGGAACCGTTCTGTGAACTCATCTTCAAGGCTTGTGAGGAGGGTGAACACAAAGATGGGGAAACCAAATAGTTTCTGAGCAAATATTACAGTTTACTTGAGTTTACCATCCATCACCTACCTTTCTTATCCAAACAGGTGGCCCAATCCCAAAATGACAGAGTGCCTAAATTTTCAGAATTAGGAATAAGATCTCTGTGCAAAAAGTAAAATACACTCTCCCCATGAAAAACTGTGGAGAATAAAACTGGTGAGACCATCCACAGAGACTTCGTCTCCTCAAACAGTTCATGGAAAATGGACAGAAATTTCAGGAAATAGCACTCAGTCAACAGCAGCGGTTCAACTCCCTCCAGTCCCCTGGAGCGGAAATCGTGAATCACCTGCTCATAACATTTCTCCAGACTAGCTCCATGGGAGCAGAGCACCATCAGCCCATAGATGGATGGAACCATCATGAGCTGCCCAGGCCCCACACTGACCTCAGGGTTGCTAGGGAGAGATTTGGGCACCACTGAGCCCTCACACCCCTCTACTCCTCAGCTTCAGGCCTTCAGAGACACCCAGGTCAAAAGGTGAGAGAGGAGACAGCTGCGATGTTTTTGCTTCCGCTTGTTTTCAGTTTATGACCAAGATGTCCTGTTCCAGCTTCAGGTCACAGAGCACGAGCAGATGGCATCTGTGTGGAAAGCAGTGAAAAGAGGATAAATTAGCCAGAAAGTGTGTGGTGGCATAACAAGGATGATGAAGTACAATCATGGTTGCATAAGGGGAGTATATATCTTGTAGTAGGTATAACAGTGAATCAAGGCTGCTATGAAAATAGATAATTTTTTTTTTTTTTTGGCCTTCTCATTTCCATTAACTTCTGCTGGCTTGGGAGCCATTCCTGTACACACTTCCAAATTCCATAAAGTGATTTATGGACCACTAGAAATTATTTTACCTATTCAGGCCCATGTTGCAACAAACTTCAAGCTAACTTTGGAATCCAATTTAAGTTGTCCATTTTAGCACAAAGCTACATGCATTTTTTTATGGTAAATTGATACAGGAAACATTCTCCATTAAAAAAAAACAGGCACTGAAATAATGAATGACAAATTCCAACTCAGTTTGTCATTTTCTTCAGCATTATGATTTTCAACCTTTTTTCCTCCACTTCCAGATACCTCCTAGCCTTTCACTGCAAACTCTTCCTATTAGAATTCATCTTTCTTAGATATGTCTGATTACAACTGGAGACAGAATTGCAGATGAGGTCTCAGCAGTACCTTGTAAATGGCATGAACTCTCCCTCATGTCTACTGAAAATATCCGGTCAGTAGTATTTTTGGATTGCCATAGCCTTTTCACAGTACTGGTGGCTCTCAGTTGTCCCATGGTCAGTACACCCAGATCCTTAGAATTATAGAATCATAGAAATGTCTGGCTTGGAAGGGACTTCTAGAGGTCATCTTGCCCAAACCCCTGCTGAGAGCAGGGCCATCTTCAACTAGAGCAGGTTGCTCAGTGCCTCGTCAAACCTCACCTTGAATGTCTCCAGGGATGGGGCCTCAACTACTTCCCTGGGCAACCTGTTCCAGTGTTCTACTACCGTCATGGTAAAGATCTTCTTCCTTACATCCAATCTAAATCCACTCCTTTCTAATTTAAAACCCTTACCCCTCCTCCTTTCACTCCAGGCCTTTGTAAACAGGCCCTCTCCAGTCTTTTTATAAACTCCCTTCAGGTACTGGAAAGGCGCCATTAGGTCTCCCCAGAGCCTTCTCTTCTCCAGGCTGAACAATCCCAGCTCCCTCAGCCTGTCCTCTTAGGAGAGGGGTTCCAGCCCCCTGATCATCTTTGTGGCCCTTTTCTGGACCTGCTCCATCAGGCCCATGTCCTTCCTGTGCTGAGGGCTCCAGAGCTGGATGCAGTATTCCAGGTGAGGTCTGACCAGAGC
>JANIJG010024589.1:115011-143322 GCA_024611175.1 Megaceryle torquata
TGGTGGGGTGTGTGTGGGGGGGTGGGGGGTGACGGGGGGAGGGAGGGGGGGAAAAAATATATGTCTCTATATAATCTCAATATTCCCCCACCCTGATACAGCTCCTGGAATCCTGGAGAAGGATACCATTGTATTGTACACTTTATAGACAAATGATCCAAAGCATGAAGAAGGTATGGACTATATCCCAGAGAAGCACTGAAAGAGCTGCTTATGCCAAGCAATTGCAGTGTGAAATCTGGATGTACATTTTAAATGCTTAAGGACTTAGGACACTGTAAGCATCTTCAGGCACTGGTGGAGTCATGCAGGCATCTTATCTTCTACCCGGGGAATACCGTATGATGGCCACACTTTGATTCTAGCTGTGTCAACATCAATATTTCAGTCCAGACCAGGAATTACTTTTGCAGTGGCAGTGATCCCCACTTATGGTACTTCTGTTCACACTGTGGACTGGTGACAGCATGTGAGCATGCTCACACAAAGGCCTTCAGGTGAATCTGTCACAGACAGATGGGGACCAGGAGTGCATTTGGTGTTCTCCAGATGCTAATAGACTCTATGCACACAGGCTCAGACTAGTGAGGAAAACCCTCCAAACTGTGTGATTGCTGGTTTCTCTGCACCAACTGTTTTACTCTGTAATTCTACTCCTCTTGGGCTACAACTTGCTGAGACCCCCTGAAACAAAACTACACAGAAGCTACAGGCATCTGTCTTTGTTAAAAAGAAATGTTTGGAAGTGCTGGAGGCCTCACTTCTTGCAATCTTTAATGCCATAGGCATTTTCACAAGTGCAGCAGCTGCCTCCTTAGAGAACAGCTTAGACACAAGTCCTGAAAGTGCTGGTGCTTTGAGGAGACGAAATATTCACCAAGTGGCTAGCTGGGATCATGTGATAGCCAAATGGTAAAGGCACTTCCTTGAGGAGAGGTTCTGATCTCTGCCTGTGGCTAACTTCATATGCATCACATAGGAGTAGATATTAACTTCCTTGGCATGGGAAAGCAAATCCGAGATTCCCCAGCATTGGCAGCCACAGACTACCCACCTAAGATGCTGTTTAGGCAATGCATCCTGAGACTAAAGAAAATAAATCCATAAGCAGATATTGCACAAGAGCCGTGTTTCACGCAGTCACAAACTGTGCAGCTGGACACTCCTACACTGCCCATGGCCTGTGTGAAGTGTGCCATTCATTTGAGGACACATACTTCCCTCTATGCATTGTGCAGGCAGTTTCATCACCCAGCTGAAGTTTGCAAATTCCACTCCTGGAAGCACCTGCCTAAAATTTAGGTGTATCAACACTCAGAACTCCTCTCACACTGACTGGTGGATCTGGACATGACAGGTCTAGGGCTGGAGACAGAACTAGGAGCAGAACTCAGGCATTTCTCCTGCATATTTTGTCTATTTAAATTACATTCTCAGATACAAAAGTCAGAGACCAGGGTGAGTGCAATAGACACACACTAAACCCCTTTCATTGGCACCAAAAAAAAGCTATTTTTAAGAAGTCAGACTATAATTTGGTTGTTTTTCTTGTTTATCACCACCACAGAGACAGCCTTTAATTCGGTGTTAATTTGAGTGAATAAGAAATTACCTATGTCAGCAAAAGAGCACAGATTGTCATAGTTATTCTTGACATGTTGTTTGCAATATATAGCCTCCAAGGACACTTCTCTGCAGCATCTTTTAACCTTCTTCGGTTGTGAATTATGGTCTAAGAATTCATTACATGTTCATCTGTAAGGTTTTGTATGGCAGAGTGACACACTCCACATGCCCCAGTAATAGACTGCGAGAGTAATTAAGGTAATGTGTTAATAAAAAACAAAAACAAAAAAAAAAAACCAAAAAAACTCAAAAACAACTAGAAAGTCATGATAAAAGGAGTCATTTACAGCATTTCTTCACATCCCTAGCCAGGCAACATCTGTTCAAATTAGACTTTGTGGGTTTGATACAATAAGAACAGCAGGTCTGGTCTCAAAGCCACCAATAACTCTTTTTCCCTCCTTCTCTCTTTTCTACAGAAATAATCAGCTCTGAATCAGATTCCTTGGAAAGGCATATGTGCAAATGGATTTTTTTTTTATGGCAAAGAGCTTTATTAAAATCAGTAAAACCAACATCGGTATAAGGAATTGCTCATTAAAAGGTGGAATCTCCATATTCTGCTCTTCCAAGAACTGGGATATTTTAAAGACAAATATATTTGTTATTCATCTTTTCTCCCTGGTGACAAGTTGCTATTGGACACCTTATTTATTAGTTTTGCACACACTCCCTGCAAAGAAGAGTGAGAAAATTTATCTAATCTAAACATGAATTTTCTTTCAGTGGAAAAATCCACAGATCCAGCTCACTTGGCATAAGGATTAACATTCTAAGACATGCTTAAACTGTCACATCTGTCCAAATACTGGTTTTTTTTATGTGTGTGTGTATTTGTTTACCAGAATGTTTAGAAATAGAAGGGGAGGGGGTACCTGTTGCATTAAGGGTAGGAGTGTGACGTTTGCCTGCCAGAGCCCCAGGAGTTTGAACTAGAGAAGTTTTACAGTCAAAAAGTAGGTTTAAAAGCTTTCCCTCAGCCTGGCTAAGGGCTTGCACTGAGTTGGTTTAAAAGTTAAAACAGAGAGATTTATTAAAGTGACAGATACAATACATTCAGAATTGCTGTTGATAAATGCACTAACTGTAAAAAGGAAAATCGAGCCTGAGTTTCAATTCCTGGGTAATACCCAACACAGTTGGAGGTGCAGGCCTAATAGTGCTAATAGATAATAGTAATGCTATTATCAATATATTGAAGACACAATTCTTACCAAGAAGGTGTCCCTGTCTTGGGTGGAGAAAGAGGAGTGCAGCCTGTTGAGTATCTCTGCTAGACTTTCAGTCTTCTCCCCCTGCCACTCCACACCAAAGAGGTATTTCCCTCTCTTTTTTTTGTATCCTGATCCTATCTGTCCCTGCCTTTGTGTGACATCTGGCATGATTTGGGTGGAGATTTGAGTAACATAGTCATGCATATTTAGCACGTACTTCATTAGGCTCGTTAACATAGGGTGTACGCTTTAATACTAATTTTGCCATTAATTAGGCAAAGGTCTCCATTCAGACACTACAGCCTTCAAAATTTATGTAAAAACTGTTTGCTTTTGTTGGTTTAGCTGGAACAGGACCCACCTCGTCTGCATATGACTCCTCCTGCAGCTATTTAACATGCCAGCTCAGTAGATCTCCACCCCCAGAGATAGCGCACAAATCTCATGGTTGCAAACATCCATGGCTGTGATCCCACAGTACCCTACAGTTAAAGCCTCCTTAAAGAATTGCAATTCTTTTGCTAGGTGTATTGGATCTATGGAGCTGGTTCCTAAAAGAAAGGTAAAGTAAGAAAAGTCTCTGCATTTAATTTATAGACTATTAAATAACTAGAATTAACAAAATGCAACTTTTAACATCTCATGCAGAAGAATTCCTGCAGACAAAAATGTAAAATCTTATGCAAGAGTATTTGAATCAGAAACACTGGCACATTTAGCTGCCCGCTGCATAATGCACAGTGTTCACAGCCGTACAAGAATAGAAAAACAGTCATACCATGCCAGTTCAAAGATCCATCTGCTCAGCCTATAGTTTCTGATAGCAATGTGTAGGGGATATCTAAAGATAACACACAGAATAACCTTCCCCTAATCTGTCTTTAGAAAATCAGCAAACTAAAAGCAGTTAAAATAATTCATGAACTTAATCATGTGATCTGTCCATTTGCATTCTCCAAACAGAAAACTAAGAGCCAAAATTAGTCATTGCTCATCCTAAATTATCTGGTCACATCTAAAACTATTTCAACAGATGAAATTATTTACAGATGTTTTTCTTTAGCTAATAATTATACTTCACACAAAGTAAATTATTTATTTAATGTTTAGTTACAAGTTAGAAAACTTTTGGAACATGTAATCTTAGCTCAACTTTTAAAGGCAAGGACAGATACTTTTAACAGCTTTAACAGAATTGTTTTCCCTTTTAGGTTGATCCAGAACAGCAAATCAATACCACAAAGACTATGTTATTCCTTCTTCTGCTGCAGAAGAGCAAGCCGTTGATGATTTGGTTTTTGTAAATGGCTCATTATATTACTAGAGGAGTCATGTACTCTCTCTCTCTGAAATCACTATGCCTTTAGTATTTTTCTCCCTTAATGAAGTATAATGGCTCTTGAAGCTAGTGGTTAGAAGAAAGTTTACTTTACAGCTATGTTTTGAAGCTACCTTTGCCAGTCCTCTGCTAGAACAAGGGCTGTTGCTTTGGGACAGCTGGTGAGGGCAAGGAAATGAACATGATGGCAGGGGAGGAAGAAGTAGAAAAAAACCTTGTCTCAAACTCCTAGATGCACCTGCAGCTAAGATGATCTTGGGGCTCTGGCAGATCCGTAACTGCTTTGGTGGTGCCTGGATAAATTATGTTTGGCAACATCTGATCCAGATGACTTCCAGAAAAGAAGGTAGACCCATTAGGTTAAGAACAATAGAAATAAACTTATTATTTTGGGCTTTTGTGATTTTCTTCCTTCTCTGCATATCAGATACTTTTTAACTAGGAGGTTCTGTGCACCTATATGTGTACTTCCTAAAAGCTTCCTAACACAATAAAGCCTCTTTTCAAGTTATCTCCTCAACAGGAGCTTGTACACTTAATAATACGGAGGGAGGAAAAGTGTAGCGTGGTTTGAGATTCTACTCTTCTTTCAGCTGAGATGCTTTTTCTCTTTCCCATCCATTGACCCTCTTCATGAAGTAAAGGTTCAGCTTCATTGTAGCCTGTAGGCAAAAGTATATTAAGGAATGAAAGAGATTTGGGCATTTCACCTGCATGCAGTAGTGTTTGACAGCCAACATATCTTAGAGCTTATTCCTGCATAAAATTCATACAATTTTAACTGCACTAAAGCAACACAGACCCTATCATGTTGTTATCCTTGTATGAACATATCTCTTTATCAATACCCTACAGGAGAGCAATAACAGCCATGATAGATGGCATTTCTAGACTAGTATAATCAAATATCCCTTTGACATTGTACTGTTTTAGTTGTATTAGCTAAAAAACCCTGTAACTGGCTGACAGTACTAATTCATGTACAACTCCTTTGAAATACCTCTAAACCAAGCTTTGGTAACCAATACAACATATCATATTAGCCCATGAAATATGCAATTTTTTTTTTTTTTTTTTTCTGAAGTATGGAGAGATCTCCAGGTATTTTCTTCCCAGTGAAACAAAGAGAACATTACAAATTTTGCAGAACACAAGAACAAAGCAGATGTAGACAACAATAGTCATACATTTAAATGGAAATCTGCTGTAATTTTTTAAATTTTAATTGTTCTAAGCAACAGTAGCTAGAACTTAGTATTCATAAGGTAAGCCCTACTCTGGAATGTTGTCTTATTTGAACATTAGGTGCTTTTTCAGTTCACATATCAGAGTGTTTTTAAAGAAATACATCTTGGTTTCTATGCTTTCAATATCAATGAAGAGTTGCAAATCTCACTTCTCATAACATTACTTTTAAGTGGCTCTTGCTAGGACACAAGGCTTCTAAACCTGTCCAATAAAATATCTGAAATACTCGACTACGCGTAACTTTTCCACTATTTCCCTCTTTCCTGACTAATACTAATTCTATGTTGTAACAGAATAATGCCACAAACACTATGACAGTATGCCACATCCTAAAAATGTGTGTGCACTGTCTCACCAAACACTGAACTCATAGGCTTTTGGGATATAAACCTACACAATACATTTCATTTGAGGTGAGAACACTTAAATTCTGGAAGATGGAAGTAAGGATGCCAGCCTCTACTGAAACTGAAATCAGTTTTCAAATCCAGATTCCATAAATGTAGCTCAATAACTTAAGTTTTAAGCATGAAGTTTGCAGATATTCAGACCGCAGACTCAGGGGAAGAGCCAGGCATAGCAGTGATGTGTATCATTTTCACATGACATCTCTGCAGGTTGGATGGGAGCCAACAAAAATTATTTTTACTAAATAGAAAAGGAACTTTCACTTGATAAAATTTTTCACAACCCTTAAACTGAGAGCTTCTTATCCCAAGTTTTTGTCACCCAAAAATATCCAGTAACCTAGCATGATTCAAATACCTGGTCTACTTATTTCTGTATTACTGCTACAAAAGACTCAACACAAATAGAATATAAACCAAAGGCAACTCTTCTGCACAATGCAATACCAGCTTCTTACAGAAATGCAATTATTATCTCTTACAGAGGGATTAAAAAAAAAAAAAAAAAGCATCTTTAAAAAGAACTGCAAAGAATTCAAGGTATCACTCAGCCTTTCCATTGCAGTTCTGGCCCCTTAACTCCACAGTCTGACAAGGGCCTTAAAAACATTGTAGATTTCAACACACTGTTAAGTCCTCAGGTTCATTTTTTTTAATTAATCCCTTACAATGATGCAACAACTCTTAAAGTCAGTGTATTCACATAGCGAGAATTTTTTGAATCAACTATTCAGATTTTGAATTACAGAATTGAAGATTTCTCAGCAATGTACTTGTGAGCTAAATGTCCTATCAAAGCCAGAAAAGGACCTTTTCTCTTGTCTATATCGAGGCTTGGTTCACACAAATGCTAACCTTAGGGAGAATAAAAGCTCATTAAAAAAAAAAATGTTGTGACAAGGTACATGCTATAATACTGTATTTGTGCTTTCTCATGACAGACAGGAAGATTCTGATGCTGAACCATGAGGCCAGAAGTCAAGATCTGAGATTGGTTTTCAGCTCAGATTCCTTCCTGATTTTGTGACAGCTGGTAGTTTTTCTATGCCTTTTTGCTGCCACAATACCTCTGTCTCCCAATGAGAAAAACAGAAGCAATATTGATATTTTGTGTTTCCAAATAATTTATTTCTTTTAGAAGTGCTTTATAGAGAGGATAGTTTCTGTTTAGCACCTTTTCATATATGCTTCTACAAGTGCATTTTCATTATGTGAGCTACAACTACGGGCCAAACTCTCAAGAAATTCCTTGACACCAAAGCTTGTTAACCAATCCACTGAGGAAGAGGTGGAATATTACCTAAAGTAGTATTTCTGAAACTGCAAAATACCTGCCAGTTGATTGATCATACAGATGGATGTTGTTCAACGTGTATAACTTAAATGCTAAAGAAACTGGAAAAATGTGAAGTCGCATCTCTAAAGAGGAATAGATGAAAACCAGGCTACTTCCCTCCTCTCTACTGAAATTAAAAAACAGACACAGTTCTATTCCTTTGAAGGTCTTTGAGAGAAGAGTTCTAACATTTCACTTTGGCAATATCACGTAAATAGAATGTCTAACTTTCTTTAGCACTGAACTCTTTACCAAATTTAACCTGAGTTGACATGTACTTAATTCCTCCAAACCCAGCAATTTTATGATGTAAACATGCCATTTCTATGTACCTGCGTTTCTACCACTCCATTTCCACATCAGCAGGAGATGTATTCGTCTAAGAGCAAGTTAACTGCTCTATCAGTAACTCTGATGCAGAGCTAATCAATCACTGGGACACAGGACCAAGGAAAGCTACACACTTCTGGCTATTTTTCTTTCAGATAGATTACAGTTCAAATATAAACCACAAGCTTGATGAAAAAATTACAAGATAAGATGCTATGACTTGAATTATACAACAGTTAAAACACAGTTATATTGGTTCCTTAGAGTGTTTTCATCGCTAAGATTTTGTTAATTGAGTATTCATTTGAATAGATTCAAAACAACCATAAGATTGACGCATTCAGGAGGCATGTGATATAGTGTTATTTATTTACTGTTGTGACTTCAGAAATCAGAGCATCTCTGATGATGTTAGTTGCAAATAATGTCAGCAGAAGTGTTTACAGCCACTCACGATCCTTAGGAGGGAAATTAAGTTGCTTTTTACTACTGGCAGAGTACTATAAACATTCTTTTTGAATGCTGCTTGAAAAAACAGTATTCAAAAACAGTGGTCAGATTTAGAACAGAAAGCATCTCTGCATCTAAGTGCATGTGAGTGCTACAAACTGCGAGGCTAGGTCTGTAATTACTGTCATTAAATCCACACTGCCATTTACCCCTCTGCAGCATTTTCTGGGTTTTTCTTTTGTCTAGGACAATTTACCATAAAACCTAGCCACTAAAAACCAGCCATGCCTAACATTAGGACAAGGATGTCTGACGATATGTTTCAAAATGTAAGCAACCACACAGTTAAGAATTTTTATTCCAAAGGCTATTCAAGATCTATGTTATTGTTCTCTTACTCTAGTATCAGTGAAAGGCAGCACTCTCAGTTAGTTCATTTGATATTTAGGGCTCAAAAGCTTTGTGCTGAGGGATTTTACTTTCACAGGAGTAAAAAGTTAATTTAAGTTTTTGATTTAACTCTGGGGGTTGAGAGAAGTTTCCTGAGGAAGAAATTTAAATTTGTGTCACCCTATTAGTCTATGTTGAAACGGCTAAGATAATTTCACAAGTCAATGGCTGATACGGGTGAGCACTGTACTTCCTCAGCTTTTATGTTATAGAGTGGGAAAAGCTATTTTTGTTATAATGTTGTCCACGAGGTGGCAGGAGAAGTTAACTAAAGCTTCATTAGTTTCTTCATGTAGATTGTAACGCCGGGCAGGAGCTGCTTCACTAATGGATAGACCCATTATGAGCTGGGGAGTAGAAGAGTTATCATAAGTAAAGGTGACAAAGTCTGGATCAGGCATGGGTTACTGAAAACTAGAAAAGCCTCTCACTGAATAGATGATTTTCGATCTAATGTCTATACCTGTGAAGTACATGAAGTTATAAACACTCTCAATTTTTAAGGAAATCCTATCTGCAACAGCATTCCATCACTGGAATTAATATCAGGAGTCCAATTTCATTTTTATTCCAACTTCATTTTAGCTTCATTTTGTGAAAAGTTGTTTTGCAATACTCAGTTTATCTGAAAGGCAATAATTTAAAGGAATCCAGTGACAACAACAACAACAAGTGAACCAACTGAAAACCATCCATCACTTTTGTTCACACTTTGTAACTGGAACACTAGAATACCAAGTATTTTTACTGAGAAATCCCATTAGTACTTTCATATTTATCCATATTACAACAAGAGAGACCAGACCACAATATTAGGTTTCATACAGAAAGTTCATCCCTAATTTGAGTTAAAAATAAAAAGGATGAGTAATAAAAAAAAAATCAGCCTCTGCCCAGATTTCCTAGAATTGGTGCTTTGTTCATCCTCTTTTAATTATTTCAAACTATTTGTCACTCAGTACATTTTTCTTTTGTTTCACAAACACTGTGCACAGGAAAAAGTCTCTCTCAGTAGCTACATATTAGTTGGGCACCATCCGTTAATTAAAATTAATCAAAGTTTGCTGGCTTTGTAGCAATTATTAAATGGCATTCACTTAATTTTGCTTCAGTAGGACATAAAATAAATTTCAACAAATTACACAAATCTAGCCAAAATACTAGCCTTAATCAAAAAATATCCAGAAAAATGTTTTTCATAAATTGATAATTTGTGTAAATAGACAATCTGAGGTGATAATGCCTAATATCATTACCTATACAGATGTTTAAGTAATATTTTTTTGTTTCTGTAAGCACAACTACTGCAGTATACAAGTTACATCTGAAGAGGCATGAAATAAAAAAGTTCTCTTTTGTTACACGCAGCACAAAAAATAGCCACCCTTAACATGCAGTGAACAGTTTAGGAAGCCAAGAACCTTCACAAGTATCAAGCTTCTACAACAGCAGGTCAAACCATGCCACAGACAGCCTGCAGCAGAGCTCTGCAGAAGATTCATGTCTTCTCTGCTAATAGGAAACTTCTTAGATAATGGTGTCTTAGTAGCAACAAACTTTGACTCACATTAAATGACAGTTTTAAGTGCAATGAAGAATCAGTCTGCACTACATTTCAGGTTGAACGGGGGGCGGGGGGGGAAAGCATTTTCTGTCAAAATATTTTGTGGAGAAGACCTCAGCAAAGAAGGACACAAACCCGTTGAAACAGGTCAAGAGGAGGGCCACAAAAATAATCAGAGGGCTGGAACATTTTCCCTGTGAAGAAAGGCTGAGACAGTTGGGCCTGAAGAAGAGAAGGCTCCAGGGAGGCCTTGTTGTAGCCTTTCAGTATTTAAAGGGGGCTTAAAGGAAAGATGGGGGCCTGAGGCAACAGGACAAGGGTCGATGGTTTTAAACGAAGAAAAGGTAGACTTAGATATAAAGAAAAAAAAAATTTAGAATGAGGGTAACAAAACACTGGAACACATTACCCAGAGAACTGATAGAAGCCCAATCCCTGGAAACATTCAAGGTCAGGTTGGACATGGCTCTGAGCAACCTGATCTAGTTAAAGATGTTCCTGCTTACAACAGAGTGGTTGGACTAGGTGACCCTTAAAGGTCCCTTCCAACACAAACCATTCTATGGTTTTTCTGGCTGACCTGGGTTCTGTCTAGTGTAATTTTCCAAACATGCTGAATCCTCCACTAGCCTGTTAAAAGAACAGTCATATCTGTCATTTCAGAATGCCTATAAGATGGCATGCAATGTTAGATACCACAACCACCGTAAGTGACTACAGAAAGTCAGCTTTCAGCATAAAACAACAGAAAGACAGTAGGCAAAATGCACCTTTAACAACATTGAGGCAGCAGAGAACACAACAGCCCTGAAATCAGACTTTAACTCATTCAACATTGACAGTTCATACTGGGACCAGGAGAAAAAGACCTGCTGAGTCACAGTCATCATATATGCATACATGGGCAGAGACATTGGATGAGACAAGGTCATAACGGCAGGAGACACGGCTTTAACCAAAGCAGAGCACATGGATATCTTCCCCATTCCTTAACTCTGTGCATGTTCCACAGACAGAAAAAAAACCTCAGTGCTGAGCATGTGTAAGAGCAAAAATAGCAGAGGTAGAGAAAACAGAGATGGTGACAAGTCTCACATCCACAGCACAACATGTGACTATTTCCTTCCCTAGCCCTCCCCATCTTCAAATCATCAGATGCTCACCAGCATTTTATTACATCATTCGTACTTTGCTTCTAATCACATGGATTTAATTCTCTCATTAGCACTACTTTGACGAGTGCTGCTATGAAGCACTGGAAGCGCCAGATTCATAGTTACAGAGCAATGCACAACGATGTGTTTGCCATTTACTGATTGCTTACAGTGCGGGCTTTTAATCCCAATGAAAGACAAACCTATCACTTCTGTGAACATAGGGATCCTAAGTTCGTGACTTCCATGGATTTACTAAGGATCCTTTGGAAGGCAAATTCTCAGTCTCATACTACACTGCTTTGGTCTCCTAAGGACACCAGGAGGCTAAACTCTGTTCCAAAGGAAAGGAAGGTCATGAAATACTAACTCATATTTCAAAAACAGAATAAAGACGTTTTAAAGACTCTCTTTACTTGCATCAGAATTGAGTAGTAAAGGGTAAACTGTTTTGCTTTGCCATTAACTTTAAAAGCATACAATTTTAATACTTCATCACAGCAGAGAGGCTATAAATTAACCTCTGTTCAAAATAGTGACAGCCTCATCTGATGTTCTCCTGGCTCCTGCATTCATTAGTGATGTCTCTGCAGGTGCTTCTTGGATCAGTAGACAACAAACCATATCAACCCTACCTAATGTTGCTCTCAGACAGGGTAACAAGCCTTGGGATTAAGAGAAGTAAACTTTGTAGCTTGCTGTTAGCAAGACATGGTGGTATCCCGAGTCTCATGCTTATTGGGAAAGAGGGCTGTGTGGCAGGTTTGAAATTGCATACTTAAAAAAAAATTACAAATCCCTTAAAGGAGTTATCAGTGATTTGTTTCCTAAATGAAAGGGAAAGGGGGAAGGTAGTTCAGGTAATTGCTTTTATTTACAAGTTTTCTGTAGAGACCTGAATTATGTGGGACAGTGACCTTAGTTTGGAAACAGGACCATCCTAGCAAGGACTTCAAATGAAAAGAAACACAAGTAACATTAAGAAGCAGAATGGAAACAAAAAAAAAAAAAACAAAACAAAACAAAAGAAAGAAACAAACAAAAGCCAAAAAAAACCCCCACAACAAACACCAGTTCAAGTTACAGTGCACAAAACAGGATAGGAAACCACTCAGGAAGAAATTTTGCTGAAGAGGATCAGAGACCTAATAAAATAAAACCACCCCAAAACCAAACCAAACAAATACTGGGATATGTAAACAGGAAGACTAATAGTCTCATACAGTAATCCTGCAATTTTATTCTGGACTGGTAAAGCCTGTGTTGGAATATATAGTTTTCAGCATCACACTTAAAAAAATAATGGACTATCATAAAGAAGAGGTCTGACAATTGTTTCAGATACCGGATACATGATGTATGAAGTAAGACTGTTACTTTCCCTTACTTCTTCCCTTATGAACAGCTATTTAAGTCTTCAGATACAAAATGGTTTTAACAATGTTATTTGCCACATAGAGCCATTCTGGTAATGAGGAATCAGAAAATCTCCTATGCTAGGTTAGAAATGTGTTAGAAATCCACAACAACATAGATAAGAATCTGTTAGAAATTTAGATAAAAACTGATTACAAAAATGATCCTGAATAGAGCTACCAGAAGCTAATAACACAAAAGATCTGCAAATCAGGCTTATGATTTCAAAAAAGCAAGTCTAGAAAGTCAGGAATTCACTTGGACTGAAAATTTAAACATGTAAATTTAAATTTAGCCACGTATGCCCAAAGGCAGTGGATCGGTGATGTTGCCACATCCTTTTATGAACATAATATATCAACCAAACATAATTTCTCCAAAAGAGAAAAAGGTTAACATAGGAGAAATAAAGATATAGTTACAAAGATTGGTAAAGGAACTAATCACTAGAGAGAGCTGTATGCTACTAGTCAAAGAACATAGGGACAACACAGGCATTGCTAGAAAAGGAGTCAAAATTTAGGAAGCAAATTGATAGAAATAAGAAATGGTTCAGTATTCATATACTGGGGAAAAAAATAAGTGAGAGACTACAAGTAAATTTATCATGTAGTAGAAGGGGTGGAAAGAAGGAAAGATATCTTTCGTCTTAAAGATAAAAAATAATCTCAAATTCTAAGGCTAGATTAATATTCTGCCTCTATTTTCAAGAAAGTAATTTTGAATGCAGAATGGAATCATAGAATCTTTCAGATTAGAAAAGACCTTTAAGATCATCAAGTTCAACTATTGACATAGCACTGCCCTGTTCACCACTAAACCACATCCCTCAGCACCATGTCTACATGTCTTATAAATACCTCCTGGGATGGCAAGTCAACCACTTCTCTGGGCAGGCTGTTCCGGTGCTTAACAATCCTTTCAGCAAAGAAATGTTTCCTGATGTACAAACTAAACCTCCCCTGGTGCAACTTGAGGCCATTCCCTCTTGCCCTATCACTTGTTACTTGTGAGAACAGACCAACCCCCACCTCACTACAACCTCTTTTCAGGTAGTTGTAGAGGGCAAAGGAAAAAGTTTACAGTATGTAGAAAAAAGGACTGGACACTCAGGAGGAATATGAGAATATTGCCAGAGTATGTAGGGTTGCAACAAGGAAGGCTAAGGTCTTCTTGGAATTTAATCTAGCAAATGATGTAAAAGACAACAAGAGCTTCTTCAAATACATCAGTAGAAAAAGGAAGACCAATACAAAATCACACTTGACCAATCTCATAGTGTTCTCATAGTATGAGCTGGATAGACAAGCAGAAGTCACTCTTCCCCAAGCCTGGAGCATTACAAGGGATTGTTGTTACCTAAGTGCAGAACCTGGCACATGGCCTTGTTGAATTTCATGCCATTGCCCTCAGCCCATTGGTTGAAACTCAGGAACAAAAGGAGAGTTTATGGCCTTTGGAAGAAGGGGTAGGCCTCTCATGAGGATTATAAACATGTAGAAAAGCTATGCAAGATGAAAATTAGGAAAGCTAAAAGCCCAACTAGAACTCAACCTGACTACGGATGTTAAAGAGAATAAAAAGTATTTCTGTAAATGCATTAGCAACAAAAGGAGGACTTGGGAGAATCTCCATCCTTTATTGGATGCAGGGGGAAACACAGTGACTAAGGAGGATGAAAAAGTGCTTAATGCCTTCTTTGCTTCGGTCTTTAGCAGTGGAACCAGTTGCTCCATAGACACCCAGCTTCTCTCTCATGGAGAAGAATGAGAACTTCACAATCCCAAGAGGAAATAGTCTGTGACTTGCTACATCACTTAAACATACACAAGTCTATGGGTCCAGATGAGTTATGCCTGAGAGTACTGAAGGAGCTTGGCAGATGTACTCACCAAGCCTCTTTCCATCATTTACTAGCAGTCCTGGTTAACTAGGGAGGTCCCAGGGAACTGGAGGGTAGAAAATGTGACTCATCTACAAGAAAGGCCAAAAGGAGGATCCAGGGAACTACAGACATGTCAGTCTGACATCAGTGCCAGGGAACATCATGGAGCAGATCATCTTGAGTGCTATTACACATCATATACAGGACAACCAGGCCCAGTCACCACAGGTTTATTAAAGGCAGGTCCTGCTTTATGTACCCGAACTGCTTCTATGACAAGATGACCTATCTTCGACACTGTTTCTCATAGCATTTTCATGAAAAATAAAGTCTGCTCATGGCTTGAATGGGTGTACACTCTGTTGGAACAAACACTGTTCAGATGGCCAGGTCCAAAGAGTGGTGGTGAATGAAGTTAAATCCAGCTAGTGGCCAGTCATATGTGGCATTCCTCAGGGCTCAGTATTGGGGCCACTTCTGTTTAACATCTTCATCAATGATCTTGATGAGGAGATAGAATGCACCTTCAGTAAGTTTGCAGATGACACCAACTTAGGTGGGAATGTCAATCTGCTTGAGGGTAGGGTGGCTCTACAGAGGGACTTGGACAGACTGGATTGATGGGCAGAGGTCAATTGTATGATCTTCAACAAGGCAAAAGGCCAGGGCCTGCACTTAGGCCACAACAATCCCATGCAACACTACAGGCTTTAGGAAGAGTGGCTGGAAAGCTGCCGAGCAGAAAGGGACCTGGGGATGTTGATTGACAAGCATCTGAATATTATCCAGCAGTGCGTTCAGGTGGCCAAGGCGGCCAACAGCATCCTGGTTTGTATTAGAAATAGTGTGGCAAGCAGGACCAAGGAGGTGATTGTCCCTCTGTACGTGGCATTGGTGAGGCCACACCTTGAGTACTGTGTTCAGTTTTGGCCACCTCAATATAAGAAAGACATCGAGGTGCTAGATTGGGTCCGGAGAAGAGCAACTAAGCTGGTGAAGGGTCTGGAGAACAAGTCTCATTAGGAGCAGCTGAGGAAACTGGGGCTATTTAGTCTGAATAAAAGGAGGCTGAGGGGAGACCTTATTGCTCTCTACAACTGCCTGTAAGGACATGGCAGAGAGGTAAGTGTTGGTCTTTTCTCACAAGTGACAGAACAACAGGGAATGGCCTCAAACTGCACCAGGGGAGGTTTAAACTGGACATTAGGAAAAAAATTTCCACTGTAAGGGTTGTCAGGCATTGGAACAGGCTGCCCAGGGAAGTGGTTGAGTCACCATCCCTGGATGTGCTTAAAAGTCATATAGATGTGTTTCTTGGGGATATGGCTTAGTAGTGGACTTGAATAGGGTTAATGATTGGACTCGATGATCTTAAAGATCTATTCCAACCCAAATGATTCTGATTTTATGATTAATCCAGTCTGTCCAGATCCCTCTGTAGAGCCTCTTCAAGCAGATCAACACTCCCACCTAACTTGGTGTCATCTGCAAACTTACTGAGAATACTTCAATCTTCTTGTCCAGATCACTGATAAAGATATTAAACAGGAGTGGCCCCATTACTGAGCCCTAGGGAACACCACTTGTGATTGGTGCCAACTGGATTTAACTTCATTTACCACCACTCTCTGGGCCCAGCCATCCAGCCAGTTTTTCACCCAGCGAAGTATAGGCCCATCCAGGTAATAAGCTCCAGGGTTCTCCAGGAGAATGTTGTGGGAAACAATGTCAAAAACTTTACTAAAGCCCAGGCAGACAACATCTGCAGCCTTTCCCCCATCCTTAAGTGGGTCTCTTTATTAGAGAAGATGAAGTCTGTCAAGTAGGACCTGCCTTTCATAAACCCATGCTGACTGGGCCTGATCACCTGGTTGTCCTGTACATACCACATGATGGCACTCAAGATGGTCTGCTCCATAACCTTCCCTGCCACCGAAGTCAGGCTGACAGGCCTATAGTTCTTTATATCCTCCTTCTGGCCTTTCTCATAGATGAGCATCACATTTGTTAGCTTCAAGGACATCCCTGGTTGGCCAGGATAAGTAGCTAGTGAAACAAGGAGTCATTACATGCAACATAAAAGCACATGGCCAAAAATTTACACCCAATACATTAAAATCAGATGCATTGGGTTGGGTTTTTGGGGTTTTTTTTGGTTTTTTTTTCCCCCTAAAATGCCTACAGATTTTATATTTGAAATCACAGGTCATATAAGAAAGGGCTTGAGGGTTGGGTTTTTTGCTTTAAAGATGACAAACTAAGGCATATGAAGAACAACAAGGACCTATATAGCTGTACATAAAAAGTAGAGAAGAGATACTCATTAATCTGCATTCAGTAATATCCAAGAGCTATGAACAAGTTTTGGAGGAGGTAATTAGGAACAGACATAAACAGTAAAAGGGAGAGAATGCAGCATGAGTTCACTGAAGATATCTTAGATAATAAAAAAATAAAGAAGTTGCTTAAAACAGAAGTTTTACCAGGAAAGGAGTTGCTTTAATTCAGAATAAGCTTGACCCACTTGATCTAGTATAATGTGTACAAAATGTATATTAAATACATTATCCCTAGCATTTACTAAAAGAAGAAAATTGTAAAGCATTTTAAGAACTTGTTAATGGAAAAAATTGAAATAGCATTTGCTGACAGGGAAACTATTGTTGTGGAGGAAAGTTAGTAGTGAAACTCTACATGGGTGCTAAATATTTAATTAAATTAAAGGTGGTGGCAAAAAATGCAACAATATACTGAATAAATAGTATGAATGAAACAGTTATTGACTGGCAAATTAAAAGGAGCGAAACATCATGCAAAAAGATCTGGAGAAACTTGAGAACTAAAGTGAAATGAAATAGTGTATGAAATCAAAGATCATTCATTTACCATTTGAAAAGAACACTTCAAATCCATGCTCATGAATCAAAATAGACAGAGAAGAAGGAAAATACAGTTGCCTTACAGAATGGTGAATCCCTCAGTGATGTATCACTGTGAAAGTACAAATATGACATATCAAGCTACATTTTCCACAGAAATAGTAAAGTACAAAACACTGGTAAGCTCTTCACTGGAGGTATAAGACACCTGAACCATGAATAAATTCACCCCAAAGAAAACATGGCTGTAAACCACGCAGACCACTAATATTATAATCAGTAAATCTGTTGAAGAGAGTGATTCACTAGGCCTACTAAGATAAAATGCTTGCTATCCTCATGAAGTAAAAACACCAGGGAAGTAGAAGAGCCGTTTAAGCTAAGGGCAACATCACCCACGGAACTTTAGTAGATCATAAATTAATTTTGATAGGAAATTTGAAAAAGGTCAAAACACAAGGAAAGTGATATTCTGGAGAAGGTAGTTATCAAAAGCAGCAAGGACAAGAAATCACAGTAGTATAGTTCAGAGAAGATATAAGTGACACTAATGCTGATGGCAACAAAACCTGGACCTCTATCTAGATAGTCACTCAGGGTACACACTCCAGATTGGAATAAGAACCTGTGCACTTCTGTATTAAGAGCAGCCAGCATAGCTGTGAAAGGTTGTCTGAATTATTCCAGGTTTTATAGGTTAATTTTGATTTGGGAGTTAGGTCAATCTTCTGGTCAGAGTTGTTTTTCTTCTCTTCTCCATCTTAAATATCATTCACTTATTGCTAACATGTGCTGTGTCTGAGTAGCAGGAGGAAACAGTTCTGCCTCTGAAGCACAGGATAAGAAAAAAAACCATACAGCTGGCTTGTGTATACACTTGGAAAAAAAAAATCGTCTTGCCATTTTTACTCCTTTAGAAGTGTTGGGCAGCTTGTACTATTAATGCCATATCATTCTTTGAAGGCAGATTCTGATACCTGTGCCAGGAGAAGAAATAACTTTCATCTCTTAAAAGAATTAGTTGCTGGTGCAAGAGGTCATTACAACATTTTCCTGTGAATCATGGGCTGGATAATGAAGCCAATAGTCTAACAAGACTTTGCATCCCACTATTGCCCTGGGACTCTGAAGAATGCACACTGAAAAAGTCGATTGCAATTTTTCTGTGACTGCACTCCACACAATTGCTATTGTTAAAAAAAAAAAAAAATCACAAAAACTCTGTAGATAGATAGAAATGCTTATCACATTAGTGAGAGCAATGCACAAAAAGAAACTGACAGAATAGTACAATTATTTTTTTTTTTTAATTCATTTTTTTATATAACTGGATTTGATCAGAAGTATTTATATCATTTTATCTTCATAGCCTGCAGAGTCACAATGGTGCCGTCTTGGGCCCTAGGAACTGTATGTTAGAAAGCTTACCTATTCATGCAAACATCCTGTTACACATCATCATATCCACTATATGGTCTGCCCTCTAGTCAAGAATTCTGAGATATCTCCACATGATTCAAATTACAGGTCCCAGCAGAACAGACAGTCCAGCCCAGGGCTGAAGCTGTAGTAAAATATATTTGTGAGGCACAAGGTCAATTGTTAATTACTTCATAGTTGGGAAATGGCATAACTAAGATGTAAGCATCAAGAAGTCATAAAAAATCGGGGTTTTTTTTGTTTGGGTTTTTTTTTTTTTTTTTTTTAAGCGGATATACAAACAAGACCCACCCCCTCACACACCCATCTTCAGGTTTCCTTTGTGTTCTGCACATACAGACCCAGGCACCGACTGAAGTCAGTAAGGTTGATTAAACATAGCAACAGGCTGTCCAGGGGTATGGAGGAATTTCCAACATTGAAGATACTCACAACTCACCTGGTCAAGGCCTTGAGTCATCTAAGCTCACCACAAAGTTAGATCCAGACAAGTGAGCATAAAGCCTGGAGCAATACCAAGGGTTTTACTAGAGTCACTCAACACTGCCATTTGAGGAATATCCCTGCCATGGGGCACACCAGGGATGCACTCTGCTCTGCTACACAGTAGGACACAACCACCTACCTCAGTAAGTGCAAGGACTGCTTTGCTTTGCTTTGCTTTCCTCAACTTCACCAGAAGCTCTCATTTCTCTTTCCCATGCTCTTGCAAATTAACCTTTGTTTGAAATTTTATCACAGGTGCCTAGAATCCCTCAACCCAAAGTGTTAAGCAGGTGATTAAAAACACTGTCTGCCTTGCAAAAAAATCCTCAGAAGTGTGGCCATGTATATGCTGGAGGAAACTCCTGGATAGGAGTCAGAGGCGAGGTCAGCCTGTACTTATCTCTTCTGATTATAACCAGAAAAGTCAAGAGTTAACCTACACCATATCACTCAGCATATTTTATAAGAGCAAAAGTACTTGGAAAAATGCTTTGCATGTGAGCCATTAGGAACTGGATCACCACAGACAAAAATAGGAGCAACAGTTGATCTTCCTCTGTGGTTACAAAACAATGATTTTTTAATTTAAACTCAACCTCTGCTTCTCTTTTCTAAATTACTTTTTAATGTTGAAAATATTTCCACCATTTCAGCCATTGTTTTCAGTCATTTTCTTTACATACAGGGAAAATTATCAAATTACTAAATATCCCACCATATTGTGTCAAACCTTTAAAAAAATTTAGAGCAGTTAATGGGGAATTTTTAAAATGCCTACATACCAGGCAGAAGCAATTTCTGAAATCAAGGTCCAAGCTGATATATTTGGAGTTTCCATACATTAGAGAACTCTATTACTAAATTCTTACACAAAGGTTATTGGTTTAATGATGCATACATTGTATCATAGGCAAAGAGGTATTTCCATTCTGTGTATGAACATAGTTATGAAAAAGAATTTTTTATTAAATAGGGCCTGATATACCTAAACAGGAAAAACCCAATTTACAGAGGTCCCAGAGTAAAATCAAGATTTCCTTATGTAGAGAGATATATATGCAAATATATAGATTAACAAAGCAACACATACATAAAACAGGATATCTCTTCATACTTGTGAGACTCCAATCTGTCATAAGTGAGTAAGATTTTTTTTCATGGTGCAGATCTGGAGGTTACACAGAAAGATTTGCAATATCTTCTCCGTTTGTTGTTCAATTCCTCATGGACAACACCAACAGAGCTTTCCCCTCATTCCTCAAGAACTTTCCCCTTCCCTCAAGAACAGTAATTTTAACCACTATTTTTTTCAGTTATTCAATTTCCTAAATTTTGTCTTTCCCCTCTTACTTCACACATGTCTCCCTATAGCTCCAAAAACACAGGCATAGCAGAAAAAGGCCATGTCTTCTCAAACCAAAGAGAGCAAGCAAGCGCACACCTTTCTGTTAACTCAGACAAAATGCCCTGAAGGACAAAGGGTATTCAAGATCAGATCAGCCAGCACATCTGGCTCTCAGGATATTTTCCTACTGTTACAGTCCAAAAGAGTACTGAGCACTGGGGCACACTGTTGCCTCAGAGGGGACACTGTCCCAGATTTGCAAACTTCCCCAACAGTAACTTTGTTTCAGAGGATTTGATAAGATCTTAAAAGAAATAAGTTTTTGAATGCTACTTGCTCAGGTAGGCAAGTAGATCAGAAAAGAGTGATTCTAGCCCAAGGCATGCTTTATCTTGAGGAAAACTAAATCTGAAAAATTGAATTCTTCCTTATATGGAATTATGAATCCATGGCCAGCTCTCATAGTTTCATCCTCTTTGCAAGCACCATTCTTGCAACGGTGCAAAGTACTGAGACACAGCTCCTCCTAGGCAGAACATCACAAGTTTTGCTGACTGATATTTCCATTGCTTCTCCCTTTGATGCAGATGCCTTGCTGAATAACATTTTCATTTTGTCTAGAACTATGGCAACCTGGGCAGCTGCCAGAAGGCAGCTTTGGTTGACAACTCAAAGAGTGATTCTCAGGCAAAACAATTAGTGGTAACTGCTCTTTTCCAGTGAGGCAGACATTTTGGCAAATTGCACAAGTTAGAGAATTCAGACAAGGAGAAATCCAGCCTGCTTTGCCCAAAGGAAGGAATGCAGGTTTTTATAGCATGGAAGGATGAATTCTTTTGGTCTCCCACAGTAGCTCCAAATACCAAAGCTGTCTGTGGCAAGGGTGCTCCATGGTGCTCAGGGTGCCACAACATCACAAGCTACCCACAGAAGAAGCAGCACTGAAGCTTTCCTGTGGTTGCATTAGCCTTGCAGTGATAGACATGTTGCTTCTTAGGCCTGATACTGACTACCCATTCACAGAGTTGGGTGATCAACATCATTCAGTTGGGTGATGCATCCCTGGGCTATGCTGCAGAGAAACATCCACAGTGCCCTGCAGGTTCCTGCACAGGGTCCCCTGCCAAAAAAAAGTCAAGTTTATCCTTCAAGGGTCTGTTTTTGAGGCAGAGCCTAGCAAAGCCCACCACCATTCCCACCCACCATGGGGCTCAGAGCGAGTATGGCTACAACAAACTCTGAAATCCCTTAGACTCCTACAGAGTCTTTATGAAAACCCCACTCTCTCCCCTCAGTCCATATTATTAAACACCCTTGCTAGGCACTGGCCTCTCATTCCCCCAGTGCTGCCAGGCAGCACCAGCCACACCTAGGAAAACTGCTTTACTCATTAGTAGCACAGTAGCAATCGGAAGGTGAAATCCTTCCAAAGAATTTGCTTAAGTCATGCCTGGAGAGTGGCTGAAATTGGTTGTGAATTGCTGAGCTTAAGCCCAGGCTTTCCTTACTTCCCTGTTCTTGATTTGCAACTTGCTTTTTGGTCTTACTTTCCTCTCCTCACATGTCCCCTCTGTATACGTTGGCAAGTCGAAGCTTTTTACATTAACAAACACCGAGAATCAGTGCCCATTTGTAAGCAGCCCCTACTCGATATGTAATCCAACAGACTTGCTGAAGATACCTATGTGTTAAATATTTTTTTTTAATCTGATTATTGCCTTTTGAAACAATTCAAACTTGTAGATTTTATATTAGATACCTATTAGATAGGTGTTCTGTATCTACTCTCTCTACCAACAGTTTACAAGTACAGCCCAAATTTACAGGCCAGTTTAAACAAGCTGTACAGCAAAACAATTAGGAAGACTCTGTCCCCAGGGAGTCTGTAAGCTAATTCATATACAAACAATGCTGGTTTGTTTCTAGCTAAGAGTCAGAACTCTAACGTTGTTTAATAAGATATTTATACACAGAGAAGCCTTTTGCTGACAAAGTGTTCATTCAAATTATCCTTTTTCAACACGGACATTTAAAGGTGTCCCTTCCTATATTTTTAATTTAATAGTTTGCATAATTTTGCTTCATTAATACCTCGTAAGAGCTGATACTATTATTTGATTTCCATTTGGTTTTGCTGCCTGCTGTTGAATGAACAATCAGTGTTTACAGATTAGCAGCAGTCGTAAAGTGCCCTGACTTTCTCTTCCATTTCAAAGTTATGAGTGAGAAGCACATTATATTGGTTGCTCTGGCATTTTTGGAGTAGCTTAGGCATTTGCAGTGCAAACCACTGTTATTCATACTGTTATAATTCCTCCGCAGTTAAGTCATTACTAGCAATCAGAGCAGGCTTGTAGTACAATTCCTTATTTGGGAATGTCATGTGAGATGCCCAGAGCAATATGAAAAAATAAAGGCCAACTTGTCTGGCTGTGGAGGGATTTATAGCAGGCCCACTGGCAGAGATCTGCTGGGAAGTATTAAGAGCTCCTGCTTAGCTGATCATATAAACACCCAAGCCAGCAGGTGCATTACATTTGTATACTATCTTTTTCCTTCAGGTGCAGTATTAAAAATGCTGTCATCACAGCATGTTTATAGAAACTTGAATTATAATGGCCTCTTCCTGCAGATGGTTGAGATGAAGTTTTTCCTTAGGTAAATGTGTGATTCATTTAAAAATCACTTAAATATTTTTGTTCGACTTTTTAACAAATGGCAATGTTGCTAAGAAAAGTTCTACTTCAGATACCATATTTCTTTTAGTAAAGAAGAAGCTTCTCTTATAGCAGAAATATCTGATTATTAGTTACTAAAGACAACACCTGATTGTGTTTATCTCCAAACAGCTGGACTCAAACTAGGCTCCTTCCTTCCCAAAATATGGATCTCTCATCCAAATGTGAAACTTTGGATAAGTAGCTCTAAACTTGACTCAAACCCATAACTTTTATTATTTGTAAATGCCATTTATTTTTCATATACAGAATATTTGCTTAGATTAAAATGGATCTAGTTAGTAATAATCACACCCTAGGGAAAGACAAGACTGAAGTTAATGAATGAAATTATATCTGGTTAAGGGTACAGTAATAATTAAAATATTAGGAACAACTTTCAACTTGCTATTTTACATGAGAAAAACTCACCCACCCTGTGTTAATGCAACCGTATGCTTGGATGGTCAAAGAATTACAGTCAGGAAATGAATAAATTAATGTTTTACATATAATTTTAGCTTAGCTCTCCATCTCAAGTACTTTAATACACAGACTTTAATTGCACAATCACATTTTTCCCTGCTTTCCATAGCAGTCCTATGTGATACATAACTATTTTCTACTGTAAAGCTTGATGAGTCATTATTGTAGAAGAAACAGAACATGTTTGTGAGCATGTGTATTCAATGGCACTATAATCAAGCTGAGAAAATTGTCTCTTCCTGTAGTCTCCTTTTATGGAATTCAGGACCACAAAACAGAAAAATAGCTTAAGAGAGGGAGGAAGGATGATCCCATAGGTACGGTGCCATACTCACCCCGAGGACTTGAATTCAGTCTAAACTTCAGTCTGTTCAGCCACTGGTGCCCTGCTGTAACCCAAGTTAAGGCACTTAAGATGAAGTTTTACAACACTGATGTTTTCTTTCTGCTTTTCAACAAGTGGCAGTATTACTAAGAAAAGGTCAGCTTCAGAAACCAATTATCTCTTATTAAGAACATCCTTTTGTAATAGAAATAGCCCCACTTCATGCATATTTTTTTGCTTCAAGATGCCACCACATCTCTTGCCCTTATCCTGGCTACTTTTTGAACCCTCTACACTGGCAGAAAATTAATCAGCAAACAAGAAAATTAGGTTTCTATCAGTTTAGAGAGCAGAACCACTTGCACTCTGATATCAGTCTGAGATGACTGCCAGTGTCAGCCCAAGGGAAGTGGGGAGATGATCTTTTGGCAGCAGCAAGCTACCAGATGACTAAGTCTGGTACCCCATTTTTACTGTCTATGCCTCATATCACCTCCTGTTAACATAAATATGATAGCATTAATTACTTCAAGGGGATTTTCTGAGGGTAAACACACTAAGGGTTACAAGGCATTCATTACAAATACAAGGGCCTTATTTAAACACTGGGCAAATCTCTTTAATGCAGTGATAATATGTCTTATTCTACAGAGGGACAGTTTGTTCATAAGTGTCTTAAAATGGAAACTCACCTTTTTGATAAAATACATTATTTTGACATAGCTGGTGTTCCATCTCCATGAAGTTTTGCTAAGAATCGTAGAACAATTTTGGTTGGAATTGACCTTTAAAGGTCATGTGTTCCAGTCCCTGTTGGACTTGGTAGAAGATCCAGAAAAGTGAACATTCTTAACAAGGGAAATACTTGCACATGTAGCACTGCTCAGAGTTTAATTTTCAGAGATGACAAGCATCTCTGACTAAAGAATTTGGTGCAAGGGAAGTCTGTGTCAAATGATATGCATTGTACTGGAGACCTCTTCAGCTAGAACTACCTTAAGTATATCCTCCCTCCTTCCTATAAAAGTCATCCTGGCATTTAGCATTTGTGGTGCAGCAAAGCAGACACTCTCCTACTCTGTAACCTCATATGTTACATTGATTGCTCTCATCTGTGATCTGCTCACCAGCTGCTCCTGGAGCAGGAGAGCTCTAGGGAGGAGGCACAGAGCTCTGCAGCATGTCTGTGGCAAGGGCTACTCCAAGGCCTGGCCTTCCTCATATTGTGAGATGTCCCACTACAGTGCAGCTGGAAGTGTCTCCCGTGTGCTTTAGTACCCAGGCTGTTAGTTGCAGAGGGGTAAAATAACCGAGAGCTCTGCAAAGACTACAGCAAACCAGGCAGAAATAATTCAATACATGCCAGTGTGAGTCCTAGTGACGGTGCCAGGCTGAGAAGAGATTTTGATGACAGTTGGAGCCCTGCACATGGTGATTACTAGCTGCCAACAGGACTTTCTGAGTGCAAGTGCTCCAATACACTAACCTGAAGTATTTGAAATGTATGAAGGAACTGAGTGGGAGTACAGGACTGGCAGTGAGTGTTTATGATTTTTAGAAGCCTCTCTGTAAGAGATGATCCCCCTTACTCAAACCATTGCTAGTATGAAGACAGTGTTTTTTGACCCCAGCGTGTTCCTCTCTCACATACTTTGTATGACAAATCAGGACAACAAGGTTTAGTGACCTGGTAGGCGTGGTAGACTTTTAATCTGCTGTCTCTGAATCACATCTGCTACAACCTGTTCTGACAGACCTGATATTTTCCTGGTGATAAAGGACCTTTCAGTTCTGGTCAACAGCCTGCTGAATATGAACCAGCAGTGTGACCAGGTGGCCAAGAAGGCAAATGGCATTCTGGTTTGTATTAGAAATAGTGTGGCCAGCAGGACTAGGGAAGCGATTGTCCACCTGTACTCAGCACTGGTGAGGCTGCACCTCAAATACCGTGTTCAGTTTTGGGCCACTCACTACAAGAAGGACATTGTGGTGCTGGAGCATGTCCGAAGAAGGGCAGTGAAGCTGGTGAAAGGTCTGGAGAACAAGTCCTGTGAGGAGCAACTGAGGGAACTGGGGTTGTTTAGCTTGGAGAAAAGGAGGCCCAGGGGGAGACCTTATCACTCTTTACAACTACCTCTACAACTAGCTTGTGGCAAGGTGGGGGTCAATCTATTCTACCAAGTAACAAGTGATAGGGCAAGAGGGAATGGCCTCAAGTTGCACCAGGGGTGGTTTAGATTGGATATTATGAAAAATATATTTGCTGAAAGGGTTGTCAAGCACTGGACCAGTCTGCCCAGGGAAGTGGTTCACTCACCATCCCTGGAGGTATTTAAAAGAGTTGTAGTCATGGTACTTAGGGACATGGTTTAGTGGTGGACTTGGTGGTGCTGGGTTAACAGTTGGACTTGATGATCTTAAAGGTCTTTTCTAACCTAAAAGATTCTATGATTTTATTATTCTATATTACTGACAAGAGAGTAGAAGGTGAAATATATGTGAGATGAGAAGGAGGATGTGAGGGATATAATGGCACAATCTACAAAGGAAGGGTATGTTTTGTAAGGTTAGGAAGAACTGAATCCAGGTTAGCCTTGAAGATAAAGGAGGAATTGAGCATGCCTTTCCTCAAGGCCAAGGGAATGCAGAATAAAGACAGTAAAGGTTTCCTTTAGGGTAAAAGAGAAGACCAAATGTTTTTTTTTCCTCTCTAAGATAAATTGATGACTGTTTGACTACAGCCAACAGAATTGATTCCTACATCTTGTTGGGAAGCAAGGACTAAGACTGGATGAACTGAGGACAGTACCTTTTCCAGTAATCAGTAGCTAGAATTGTGGACTATAGTGCCTATTGTTCTGGTTCAGGCAGGTCTTTCTCCTATTTTCCAGTGACTTCAAATCATCACCACCTCACTCTGAGCCTAAAATATTTACTAATGTCCTAAGTGTTACAGAAACTTCTCTATCTGAAAAAGATTCAGATTTTTTACTTTCAATCAAAGTATTATATTTATGTCATGTAGTCACAGCTGATAACATTTTGACCATATAAAACAGTTAAACATTTTAAAATCATTTTAACTCTTCAGCAAAAGGTCTGATTGTAACCTAGAGAGTTTAAAGTATAGTGATGTTAAAATAAAATAAAATTACCCCCTCTCATAAAAACAAAACAACAGCAACAACAAAAACTCCAAACCCTAAAGAATGGAGATATGCAATCTATTTTTTATCTGAAAAAAACTTTCTTTCTCCTAATAGATAATATGTGCAAAATTAATTCTGTGAATTGGGACATTCTTCACTTTATTCCATAGTGTCTTTACTGGCACTTACGCTTTACAAATGCATAGTCTCTCTACTATGCTTATTGTACTATCATTACAAATTAGTACTCATTAAGAGTCCAGCAATCTTCCAGTCACAGAGCAAATGGGTAGTGGGGGAACAGCTATACCCTGGAAGCTTTTCACAGTTCGTTTGGAGTTCAGCCTCCACAAGGTACCACAAATGTTGCAAAACTGAGTTCTGTTTCACTGAACAGCATCTCTAGGCTTTCATTGGTTATTTTTCAGTTTAATGGTGAAAATATTGAACTGATGATGGTGGCTGAGTGTGGATAGAATCTCTATATACTTCCCTTTGGAACTCAGCTGAGGTTCCTCTCCCAACCCATATTAGCCTCAGCATTGCACAACTTGGGGTCTCCCGAGGAGAAATTGCAGATCATGCCAAACTGCAGACAGTATAATGGCAAGGTGGGGAAATACTAATTAGGTGTCAGGTTGAGACCACCAGTCTTTTTTTAACTGTGAGGTCAAGCTGACTGAAACCTTGTCTCCAAGCTAGATATGGAGAAACTGTTTTGTGAGAAACTGATACAGTCTTCTTTTTCTTCTGTTTACACACAGGAAGCAGGCTAAAACTCTCAGAAATGTGTTCTTAGTTGTTCATTAAACCATTTTTGTTTGTGACCCCAGAGGCATGAGTAAGGTCTAGACTATCTGGTTTTTTCATACTGTCAGCCCCCCAAATGTAGTCATACCAAAAGTTATTTCATGCTTTCTCTGTCCTTTCAGACTCAGTTAAAAAAAAAAAGGAGGAAAAAACAAAACAAAACAAAACAAAAAAAACCCCACACACAAAAAAACCCCAACAAAACAAAAACAAAAAAAAAAAAAAAAAAAAAAAAAAACAAAAAAAAAACCAAAA
>JANIJG010024589.1:143332-157002 GCA_024611175.1 Megaceryle torquata
AAAATATTTTAATTCTTTCTATGTCCTTACAAACAAAAAAAAAAAAAAAAAAGAAAAAAAAAAAAAAAAAAAAAAAACCCACACACAAAAAAACCAACAAAACAAAACAAAAAAAATAAGGAAAAAAACAAACAAACAACAACAACAACAAAAAACCAAACAAAAACAAAAAAACACAAAACCACAAGCATTTGGAGAGCATTCATATCCAGACAGACAGTACAGGACATTTTGATTGTAACTCTCTGGCAGGAGTAGACTGCAGTATGTGCAGGTTGATACTCTGTACAAGCTTTTATTGACCAGGAAAAAGCCTGTCAAAAACCTGTCAGTTCCTGGTGGTGTACATTTTTTCTTCTTAGGCATAGCCCTGAAAGGTCTAATACTGTGCTACTCCACCTTCAGATGCAGCCTTTGAACAATAAAAATCTATTCTGAGGGAGTTGTTTTCCCTCAGTGAGAGAACCTCTCCAGCAGCTACTATGGGGATGGGTTTCTCATTAAACACTACACATGTAATGTAGCCTATAAAGACCATGCTAGAGACAACATCCAATTAGAAGTCTTATATGCCCAAACAAAGAAACATATTTCTTTGCACAATGGAAGTGACAGGGGGACTGAACAAGGCCATAGATTTTAGAAGTCAAACAAGAAGAATATTGTTTTCATCTCTCTCCTTTTTAAATACTTTCTCTCAAGGGGACAGGAAACCAGTTTAATTCCAATGATATAATACTGCCTAAACTGGCCATGGTTCAGCTCCTAGTAGTGACAGCACTGTAATGCTATGCTTTTCTTCTGAGCTAAGCTTGTTTGACTTAAGCCTTCCCTTCAAAGATACTGAATGTTTAGAAGGGAAACAAATGATGGAGTTTACATTTGATGAGTGTACTAATGTTCTAGATCTAAACTATAATAAATGAAAGAAACAGAGAAAAACCATTTATGTTAAACCACTGAGAACCAGGTAACGGATGACTTCTCTTTCATAATGCATGAAACCTTGATACAAGAAGAAAGAGAAACTGCACCTATTAGTAACCTGTGACAGTGACGCCACAGAGGCCTTGAAAGATTCCTTCCTACCAGAAGAGGAAAGAAATCCTTAAGCAGTTATTTTTCTTTCTTAAGTCCAAATGCTACTCAAATAAAAATTTTTAAAGTTACCAAGTAATCTGACTTAGAGTATGTACCTCTGGCATTTGAGAAATAAGACTATCTCACAACAGAGGAGAGTAGTTTTTTCCCCTCACAAAATAGCTACAGGAGGAAAACTTAAGGCTGTTGTGCAGATCTTACCAACAGAAGAATTTTCATTAAAAATAAAATGTATTCAGACTCGGTTCAGACTCATTTCTTTTTCTGATCACATAATAGGAAATAAATAAATAATACTTGCTTAGCATTGTCATATAGAGGTATAAGAGATCTCAACTTTGATTCATTTTCCTTGACTTTGCTTATTTTTCATTTCAATCAATGACTGTCAATTGCATCTATGAGTGGAACCAGTTTTACTAAAGCAACAAATACCAAGGAAATGTGGTTTGTTTTTTGGTTTGTTTTGTTTTTGCTTTTGTGGTTTTTTTTTTTTTTCATCTAGTTATATCTTTATCAAATATTTGTCAGTATATGTCAGAAAACTGCTACAGGAAAAATAGTAAAAGCTAGTTGGATGGCTCTCTCCTTAGATTTCCAGGCAAATAAGCTGTCCAAAGTTATAAACCAAAATTGATTAAAAAGCCCATGCATGTGAAGAAAGGTAAATTATGCTACGAGGCATCAGCTGTGTAGATGTCTGCTTAAAGTGTGCTGTAACCTTATGGCATCATCATCGTCATTTATATGCCCTTTAGACCAGATCATTTGCTCCGGTAGTATAATTACTGGTTTATTGCCATAAAATGTTGCTTTATGTTTTCCTTGTCTCTTTCTCAGTCTTGCTCTCTCTCTGTATATTTAATGATTATGATGTTTCCTGCTTCCATTTGGAACTGAATGATCTAGCTTTTTTTTTTTTTTTTTTTTTTTTTTTTTTTTTTTAAAGGAATAAAACCCAATTTCCAACATACAGACTTTACAGTTTCCATTTTATTCCCTTTTCTGCTCTGCTCAGTCATCTTTTTTTTTTACCAAATAATTCTGTTCCTCAAAAGAGGAAGAAAAATTACTCTGTTGACACTTAAACGAAGGTGCGTTATCTGTCATTTCAGAGTCGTAATAAAAAAAAATAATCTTGGAGTTTATGGTTTTAGAATTGCAAACAGATTATGAAATATGCCTTGTCCTCTGCTAATATAATTCATGTCAAATTCAACACTGAAAAGAACACATTAAAAAAAGAGACATCTCTAATTTATCCTTGTGTTTTCAGCTTGTAAAGGAGCAAGATTATTCCCCAGACTATGTGCCTTGCTTTCTAAAACAGCTGTACTCATGATCACAAAAGCAGAGAAACTACTTAGAACTTCTTCCTCAGATAAAAAGAAATAAGGGTAAAATAATGTAAATTTCTGCTTTATTATTTCTTTCACTTTTTGGTTGAAAAATGGAAAAGGTATGGACATCTAATTTTTCAATAAATGATAGTATATTTCTATGCTGAGCAAGTGGAAGCTTTCTGTGAATGCTTGTTGATTGAAAAGAAGGGAAAAATAATTTTCATTGGAAATCTGAAAATTTATAGCCAGTTATGCAGCAACTTTTACCATAACACATGCATCCTCTTTGATTTAGAAACTCCCTTCTGACAGAATGATAACTCAGCACCTTTTTAGCTGTGCTGTATCCTCCTGGCTACTGTACATCATATTTTACATTGCTTAGGTTCACCAGGTCTCCATACACCACTACACTTAATCAATGCAGAAGACTTCTTGGGACTGGTCTTAGGATAGTGGCATTTGGGGGAATCTCAGTTATGCAGGGCAATCACAAATGTATGTAGTGCCACTCACTGACTGCTACAAAGGGCCTATTTTTTAAACTGTCAAAGAAACACTTGTGACATTGCGGAAACCAGAGAAAAGCTGTCAATTCTATTATTAAATTGACATTCCACACATGCTACTTTCTGATGACAGTCCATAATAAAGTTGCCCTATTTCTTTGCCCTCTATTCATGTCACTACCTAAAGTTTTCTCTCGCTTCTCCCTCAGACACTGACTGATAGAGCTTCAGACATGTAAGCTCAACAAGAGGTCGTCATTGTGGTGCACTGACAGACGTTTACAACACCGGAAAAAAAAAAGAGAAGATGAAGGTCCTAAGGCACCCTTGGTACGCTAGGCTATTGCAATGCATGGAGCAAGGACAGTGACATCTCCCAGGGTATTGTCAATCAAGGAGTACTGAGACAAAGACAGACAACAGGGACCATTGTAATCCCATTTGAGGGAAAAGGAAAAAAAAAAAAAAAGCATAACAAGACTTTGTCTTGGTCTTCAGAACACAGACACATCTGTGTGTTTCTCTAACTGCTGCAAGCTAATAGGATAACATGGGCTTATCTGACCCTAATGGGAATTGATACAAATTGGATGCTAATTCCTTTGTGTCTAGCTCTCCAGTGAAGCCATCCGTGCCAAGTGGCCTTCCCTGGAAAAGGAGCTCCCACTTTCCATGTTTGTTTGTTTTTAGGCTTGTCTAAAAGATACAGGTTGCAGAAGCTTGGGTTTCCCAGGTAAGCTGTCCCACTATGCTTCCTGCTGGGAAGGTTCTGTGAAGATAAGACAATAGAGTAGCTAGCTCTCACCCTCAGGGGTGTCTTGTTTAGTAAGAACCTGTGATTGACAGCTGTTAAGAAGAATGACAAGATATTTTACATCTGTTTAGTGTCTTGACTGTCACCCATTCCTTCCCACACTGGCTATTGTCATTCTTCCTATATCCAGGATCCTACTGCTGCCAATGCAAATGTCAGACCACTGTGGAGCTATAGTGCCATGCGGCATACATTATACAAGAAATGAAAAGTGGATCGGGGTCATTGCAGAGGGGAATGCAATGATTCCAAAGTATGTTCATTATTCCAAACCTAAGATTTTTGACCAATAATTGGACCACCAGCTATTCTGTCATACACATCAAGTTTGAGAGTAAATTGAGCACACAGGGATGTTTTTTCAATTCTTTTTTCTTTTCCTTGCAATTTACTTATTATTTACTTTGCATCAAACCTTAAGTCTTCCTCCAGTGATGGTACATGAATAATGCAGTGTATCTATAGCACTTACTATGCATAGAAAACTAGTATTTCTCCAATCTTATAGCATTCACAGAAGAACCATTAAATACTTTAGCTTTTCATGGTCTCTTTGTTTACATCAAATTTGCTAACTATTAAACAGTAGGTTTTGTAGCCTGAGAGAAACATCATATAAAATGAGGTATAAAGAAAACCATACACACATTCTGGAGAACCCAGATAATTTTATCTTATGACTTCAAACATCAGTTATGACAGATGAAACTTCAGTACATACGGCAAGGAGAATGTTTTGTCCAATTATTTTTGACCATTAAGAGCAATGATTTTTGATCTAAATCTGACCCAACAACTGCAAATAAATAAACAAATAAAGCTCACAATGCAAAACCATAAATGACCTGTCCAATGAAGACTATCCAAACTAGAAGACATGTATAACTGCTTAAAATAAACAACAATTATAATGAACTCATTCAATCTTCATCACTTTTCAACACACTCCAAGTCAGAAGACTGTGTAAATTATGAATTCTGCAGCATGCCTGGAATGTTAACAAATCTGGGCTCTGGAGCAGTGGTGGCAAGTGAACTTCAGAGTGAAGAATCCTTCACGGGATTTTAGTCAGCTTCAGAAGCATCATCATCCTTCAGATAAAAACATCTCAAGCCATTTTAAACAAATCTGAATTCAACTCACAATTTTTCCTCAGGCAAACTACAGCACACCAGTGTGCTTACTTTCTTGGTGCAAAACTCTAACTTATAAGAGGAGCACAGCACTTCAGAATTGTCCTTGAATTGTATACATCCTCTAAGCTCAAGTGAGAAATGCTCTGGATAACACTGACAGGATCTTCATGGTACCTTTTTCAATCCAGTGATACACATCAGTGTTGTTTACTTCAGGATCTAATGATAGAATTACACATGACAAAGCCATCAGGATTCTCCATCTATGTTACTCTACTGTGGGAGACTAACATGAACTAATCACATGAGACATAGTCTGTTTTCCTAGACTGAAGAAGTGAAAACTGTGTACCTGACAATGAAAAAAGGATGAAAAAGTTTCATGAGCATAGCTGAAATACAGCATCTTCAAAGAAGAAATTCAACTCACATGATGAATCTTGTGTATCAGATGTCAGGTACCCACTAGTCAGCAGAGAAAGGGACTTTTCATCTCAATCTCTCTTATTCTCTGTGAGAGACATTCTTTGTGAAAGGAAGAAAAATATGGAAATTTGTGCTCTCTTTTCCTGTCACTTATAGTACTTGCTCTCCCATGTTTTCTCTCTTACCTAGTGCCACTAGGATAGCTGGTGAAAACAAGGCCTTTGAGTACATGTGCAACAGACACTCGGTAAGTCACTTGGTCCACATAGCATTGGTAGAACTGCTACTGAAGACCCATTGCATATAAGCCACTGAAAAGCAATCATCCACGTTCCAGTTGCTGTTTGGAACTCCATTCAGTAAATAAAATCTGTAATGATCAAATCTACTGATTTCATAGAAGAATTCAAGGTATTTGCTACCAGACCTGCAGACTACTCGGATCTCAGCATAAACAATATTCTACAGTCCTAATATATTCTCATTGCTGCAGGTTTTAATTAAGTTGAAGGAGAAGATGAGTTCTTCCAAATATGCTTTTAAAACATAATGATGGAAAAGCAGTGAAAGGAGACAGGTTTTGCATTTTGCTCTCTAACCCCCGAGGTCCACATAGAGAACTTGGGTTCTGGCTTTATTTCTCCAGCAGACAGCTTTATTTTTCCTGTAGAACATAGCTGTTGGCATAACAGAGGAACAGGAGGCTGGCAAAATGGCATGAAACAAATACTCTAGAACTTTTCCAAGCTGTTCTTGCTGCCACTACATAGCTAAGAGCTTAATAAAATGTGCTACCAAGACACAAACATCTTGCACACATTCAAGCATTTCCTTTATTAACTTAAGTGATAAACCTGACCATTCAATGCACATGTTCAAATACTAGCAATCTTGACCATCTGAGCCAAAATCTAATATAAAAAACCGAAGTGATTTTCAGATGATGACGGCAACATCCAACATACTCTTTTCCCAGTTCAGAAATGAGAAGACAGAGCAAGATTCCTACAATCTGCCGGTTCACAAGAGAGAAGAAACCATTGTGTGGGTTTGAACTCTGGTGTGTTGCCTTTAAGCATTTGGTGCTACTCACTACTGCTTAAGAAGATATTTAGAATTCCAACATGAAAGGTCTGTTTCATATTTTAAGCCAAATAAATCTCGATCACAGCTCTCAATTGAGACAGCAGTCTGGCAAAACTACATGGACAGCAGACACTTTACTGTGGCTCTTTCTCCCCACTCAGTCTCTCCCTCCCCCACCTCCCCCAAACTGAAGTTTATTGTTGCCAGAAAAAACAAGAAACAGCATATCTGAAATTTAATCTTCCTTAAATTTGCAGAGCAAGCCTACAGAGAAGATTAACCATATAAATTGTGCATATTTTATTATTCCTCTCAGGATATGCGTCATATTTACACACACACACACACCCCCCAAGTTTTCTGTTGTTATTATTGAGTTTCACTCCTCAACAAATCCAGTTTTATCAAAGGTAGGATTGGTTTTTTTGGTTGTTTCTTTTTTTCTTTTTTTTCTTTTTTTTCCCCCTCTCCTGTCTAATAAACCTTTGCATGAGAATAAAATCATCTTGATGCAGCTGCTGCTTCAGAGATACCATTGACAGATGAATAAACTGGGAGCAAACAGCAGTCTATTTGATGCCTAAGTAAAACGTATTAGCTACAATGCAATCAACAAGGGTGATAAGAAGCACATCTTTTCAGTATACTTTAGAAAATTATCATACTATGGCTTTCAATTGGCTCAAGAAGCAGAGAGATATAATGTCCCTCTCCTTGCCCACCAACACTCATCTGACAAGGCTATTGCTATAGCTAGCTGAAGAATAGCTGGGTGGTACATTACAGTTTTTACTGGTACTCATCTTTTTTGAGACCAAAGACTGCTTAGGCATTATCTAGAGCCTGATGAAGCCTGTGGAAACTCTCTGGTAGCCTCAGAGGGTTTTGGTTAATGGCTAGGTCTATGGGCTTGATTTAACATCATTACTTAACAGTACTCTATGCTCTTTCTGATTATTATCACTTAGGACTTCAACAGAGAGGATGTGTGTATACTCTCTGAGGAATTGAAGTTCCCTTGTTCTCACTGGAGGGGTCTTCCTCAGGCAAGCTATCAGTGTGATTACAAGCAAAATGTGACAGCAGAGTATGTCAGCAGATTGATGAAGATGTTGCATTTCCAACAGAATGTTAGCATTTAGTTATGCAGATGTCTACAGCTCTTAGGCAGGGAAAATGCAAAGACTGACACATCTAAAACATTAAGTGTAAATGAGTTTGCTTGCAGACAAAGTTGGAAACACAACCGAGGACAGATTGAATACTTAATATCATTATGCTTCATAGAATCACTGCTGCTTAAGTGAGAAAGGAAAACAGTGAGCAAGCTGTCACATGCTTTGCATAACAGAGGACATAGATTTGCATCACCTAATTCCTAAATCAACCCTGTAATTTTTCATTGACTGAGACCATGTCTGTAAGCAAGGCTTAGTTTCAATACCCTCAAGGATGAATTATGTATCAGAAATATTACTATAACAAGGGCCTAGACTAAAAGCAGTAACGTCTTGTCTAAGCATGTGTAAAACTGAACAGCTTTAATTTTGGCTAAAAAAAAATATGGCAGAATAACTACTACTTTTATTTTTGGCTCTGCTTTACCATACTCATATGGTATACATGAGAACATGTGTGAGTCCAAAACAATACAAAGTAAAAAAACCTAAATTCAAGTAAGAATCTAGTTTGTGCTCCCAAAGTCCTACAAATCTGGTTGCAGAACTACATTTTTATGACCAATTTAACAGTATAGTATGTGACAAAACTCATGATATCCATTATTTTGGCAGTATAAGGCAGTCTATTTGTGCTTAGAGAATAATTATAGAGGCCAGTTAGAAAGTCTGTTATGAATATTAATGGGAGGCTTATTCTGGAGAAGGATCCTACACATAGCAGTTCTTTAGTTCATGCTTATATCACACTAAAGTTAATGCACTGAAGAACAGTTTTCATAGTAAAAGAGAACTTAGCACTAGAACTTCACCCAGAAATTATACCTGGGACATAAATACATATGTAGAATTCTGGAAGTATTTTGAAATAAGAAGTACTAGTTGATACCACAACTAAGTTAAGTTGGCCCTTAACACAGCTCCAATCTTGACAATGCCGGTGCCATGAAGGGATTATAGAGAGCATGGTTTACCACCCAAAGGTTAATTTTGTAACACAAAAAGAAGTAACTCTATTCAGAGTGTGAAGAAGTGGTCTGCCTTCCACCTTGCCTGATTCTTCATGTTTTTCAAGTATCCTGGGAAGAGATATTTTGGGGGAGGTGCAGAGAGGAGAAAAGACACATGAATTGGGTAAAATCTCCAAATAGATTATAGTGTTCAGCTTTCTTCCCATCAATGACTACAAGAACCCTTTTGATCCTGGGGCATGGGTTTTGGTTCTAATTTGGTTTTACTTGAACATGTTGTTCTAGGTTTTGTAATATCCCTCACAAAAACTTCCAGCCCTTTTGCTTTATGGCAGGGGTGACTACATGCAAATGCAAAGGCAAAATCTGCTGAAATCACTGTTGCTCCTCCATCCCTGTCATGATTCCATGCAATTTAATCTTTAAGCAATGCAAGGCCACATTTCATATGGAATCTTTTTTCATCCTCGAGGATTGCTTTAATCATGTTATGTTAGTGGGATTTTCTTCTTCTAAAGGCATAAAATAATGGAAGAAGACTATGGAAGTGGTAGTCTTTCCATGAATAGTTTTAATGGAAATAGTCTATTCCTGCCTACTTTTGTTTGCAACACAAGTTTTGGTTTAAACCATATGATAAAAAGAAAGGGTCACTCCACTCAGCAGGAAAAAGAAACCCCAAAGAGCTTTATTTTCTGATCGACAGTGTTCAGAAGTCCCTCAAATGACATTCTTTATAAAGCTGTTACTGTATCACAGGCCAGATTAAAGTGAATTTACTAACTCCTAGGTCTCCTTAGATCTAAATCTGTCTTTAGATGACCTTCCTGATTTAATCCAGATCATGAGCATGCTCAACATCCTTTCCTATATATTTTGTAGAAGTGACTGAAATGGAATGCAGTATCAGAACTGCCCTTATTTGTAATTTATCTAGGAGGTGTTCCTATAAATGATAAGTACAGTTCTTTTTTTTTGTTATGCTTTTATGAAAGGCTCATCTACCCATTGATATCCTGAATAGGTGTTCCATTATAAAAGACATGGTGTTTTTGCTATTGTAATACTGTGGGGGTTTTCTGCAAAAGGTATTAAGTTTTTGAACTTAAAACTACTAAGGAAAAAAAAAAAAAAAGGAGAGAGAGAAAACTCAAATAACTAAAATAAAGAAAGCCAGCCCTTTTCTCTGCTTTTGTTTTTCTTTTTAAATGGAATCACCTATATTTAAATGTCACTGGTCAAAAATACACTCTTAATTTCCAGGCCTTGCCTAGCTTAAATTTTAATGCCGTTAAGTGCCTTGTCCTCCAAATCTGAGCATCAAGTAAGCAAGACCTAGTGAAATACAATGTTGAAACATAGCAAACTACTGTCGTACTACTGCACTATTTCTATTGTGTAGAATAGATTTCTTAGATCTACTTCCAGTGTCTAGACTTTGTAGGCTGAAAATCCTTCAGAAAAAAAAAAAAAAAATCTTCGCATCTTTAATTCAGTATTCCATCACATTTACGACTCCATTGCAACAAAGTGGGGATTTCAAAAGATATGGAAGAAAGAAGACTTAAAAAAGCAGGATCAACTCAAAGCAAACACTGATAAAAGCAGAAACCTGCATATGATGCAAGTTCAACCTTTAAGAAATATGTTGTTTACAGATTGTTACCAGTACTATTGTACGCACATAGAATGAAGTCTTTCGAAATGAAGACAAGGGATGACTTACTGCCCAGAAGGTGCTGAAAAGTTTTGTACCAAGTACAACCCAAATTAGAGATGACCTATGGCAAAAGAGAGAAGGATATGACTTAGCAGCCCAGTCTGAATGCTTAATGCTCACTAATGCATTTGAATATATATTTTTCTCAGACTACGCATAATTTTCTGTCATTGTGATAGCGGTCTGAGTGTCTTTGTATTGGATTAAAAAAAATATCTCTAGTTAATTATGTTAAAATGACTTATGTTTAAATGACTGTTGTAAGTGTAATTCTCAATTAACAGGCTACAGCACCAAAGCTAATGTTTGTTGAGCATTATATTTAAACTCTGCTATGAACTACTTGAGCAAGAATTTCTAACACACAGTTTAGTTTTCAAAAAAGCAGTCCTTGTCCTTGCTGAATATGAAATGCAAAACAGAACTTGATACCAAGACCCATTTAATCATGTTATGTTAGTGGGATTTTCTTCTACCAGAGAACTGCATCACCCTCCTAATTCTGAGTGCCCAGGAATGCCTGGGTGTTGCTTATAGAAAAAGATTTATTGCTCCCAGCTGGGAAACCCAAGAAAGGAGTAATTCCTAATATAATTTTCGGTATTGTGCACTGCTCAAATAGTAAGTGCATCCATGATAGACAACACCAAATATAAGAATAAATGTCCCCACTTAAAATGAGATATAATATTTCCACTTACATCCAATACTGACGTAAATTGAAATAAGGCTATAGCTTCAATCCATTGTTCATGAAGAAGAATAAGATGCACATTGTACAAGAAAAAAAACAAGTGTAACTGATGTCAGGAGCTCTGTGACCTGACCTTCGGATTTGAACATACAGTCTACCTTGACACCATAAGTATGCTTGGAGCAGGCAGCAGCTGTGCCTAAATAACTGCAATTTACTACAACACTGGAAGACAGAAAATATGAAAAGCTCTTCAGAAAACATCCCTAGTACCATGTCATTAAAATTGTTTATCAGTTAGTGAGTCAAGAAATTAGAGCACTAAAAACATGGCTGTAGTGGAGGACTAGAGAACACAAGTCTATTACTGAAACTCCAGAATCGGCAAGCACACGTTTTCCTTGACGCATGTGACCTTGTTTTGTCTCTCTCCTATCTACCTGTAATTTGCTTTCCTAGCTGAAGAATAATCTTTTTTCTCATCAGATCTAACCTTGCCCTAGTGTCTGCCCTCCTTCTTCTTTCTTTTGCTCCTTATATGCCTGTTTAATTTCTTTTTCTTCAGTTTGTATCTACTTCTGTCCATGAGGTGCACCAGAAGCTACATTCAATTGATGGATTTGGGAAAGCAGGAGTGGTCATAGCAGAGCTGAGGTGTTCTGTATTAACTTTCTATACTTAATGCAATGAATGGAGATGGTCACATTTTTTTCAGTCAGAACATTTTTCAGCAAAAGAAGGCCTCTGCTGAAATAGATATTTCTGGAGATGTGTGTTGTGTTTTGTTCAGGATTTTCTCTTTTGTCTATAGCTATATGAGCCCAAAATATTTCATCTGTGTATCTAAAAGCCAAGATTTTATCAAAACATTTCAAAAAATTGGAAAAAAAAGCTGGATTTCTGGGTGTTCGTCTGTTTTAGTTGAACCTTTCAGTTAACGTTTTTAAACAAAACATTTCTTGAGTATTTCTGTTACATGAAATATTATTACCATTTTCCAATCTACCCCAGTTATAACGGCTATGGGCCAAGGAGCTGAAGTACCTTCCAGAGCCAGAGATCTAGAAAAAATCCTAGTTGTCTCAGAGGCTGATCTAAGACCTTTGCTTTCTCATAGATACACCACTACCTTGGCTTACGGTTCCTTCAAACCTGCATTTACTACTTCTGCTCCACAGCAAGCATGCAGACATCATATAAAAAGAGGCTTTCATCAGGACAGTTTTAAAATCTGTTTCCACATAGACAGGAAGAATACATATAGCTCTTTATTTTACACCATTGAGAGCCTCAGAGCAGATTTTCTTAAAGAACCACTTCAAGTACTCAGAGTTGTTGAGAGTATCCAAGGCTTTCTAGTTGCTAAAATATTCCCTCCCATATGCTGAGCATCCACTTTGAAAACCTTGCTCATTCTTTCCCACATCTGGCATAGATCTCCAGGGTGGGGGGTGGGGGGGGCTCTGCGGTCAGCATGAGAGGATCCCAACTTCGCAGCTGCCGTTTCCTTCCTCTGACAATGCAGAAAATATCTTCAAGGAGGGAATCCCATTTAACATGCAAGTGGTAATACCAAAGATGCTTTAACTTCTCATCCTCTTTGTGAATGTCCTGAAACAAAACAGTGCAGCTAATATTAGCCCATATGCTCCCCCCCACCTCAAGTCTTCACTTTTCTTAACTCCTGTTAAAAAAAAAGCTGACTGAGCTCAACCTAAGTACCATAAAATCAAAATACAGTTTAGTTATTTACAATGAACAATATATTTGATGAGATTCATCACCTTTTAGAATTTTTTCCATCCAGTTTTGATTTTTATGCAGCAGTTTACATTTAGTTGCTATGTGCCAAGTAGAATATATTTTTTTTTCCTATTTTTGACAGTATTTCTGCATCCTGGCAAAACTGGGTACATAGGTTGTTTTGGGATGGGATAAAGAAATAACACCAGGATCAGGGTATTGCCCATACATATAATAGAAATACTAAATGTTATCATCTAAACAGAAAAGGCAGAAATGGCACAGGTGTTAAAGTTTAATCAGAATCCCATAGTGCGCTTATGTAGTCAAAACTTACAGTATAAGGACACTTAGCTGCAGCAGTTGGAACCAGCAGAGATCTCAGCTTTGTCTTGTTCTATATGGAAAGGGATTTGTTTATTTAATTAAAATATAAAAAGCATACAGCTTGTGTCTAGCTGCAGGTGGGCAAGCATTCTTTATGAACTTCAACCACAACATACTGTGCCTAAAGAAGGATTTTTCTTACACATTGGCATAGCTCTTGCTTCCAGAGTCACATTACTGGGTGGTAACAAGTCGGCACTCTCCAGCACATTTGTGGAAGCTGCTGGTATGCAATCTCTTGCTCTGTATGCAGGGATGGTTTTAGATAGCCATGAATCAACAACATGGTTCCTAGCACACAGGGTGCTCTGCTGTTAGAACAAACCCCGTGCTGGGCTGTGTCAGAGCTGTGCAGCCCTAAACCCCTACTACAGGCTAACAATTGCAGTGTCAAAACGTGGTGCCCAGCCTGCTGAAGGGGGTTGTCAGCTATACAGTGTTGATTACCACCAGAAGTGCTATAATCACATCCCAGAGCAGGGTAAAGACAACTTGTCTTTGATCCTCTTAAAAATTTCACAGAGATCTTGCTGAGCTTAGATAGAATATGCTAGTGTGCCA
>JANIJG010024590.1:0-11870 GCA_024611175.1 Megaceryle torquata
GTTTTATATCATCAGCAAACTTGCTGATCTCTATCTCTTCATCCAGGTCATTGATGGAGATGTTGAATAAGACTGGACCCAGAACTGACCTCTGGGGAACACCACTAGCTACAGGTCACCAGCTGGCTCTATTGTTTAGCCAGTTCTTGGCCCATTGTTCCCTCCTTGTAACTCACACTTCCTGAGCCCAAAAGGATGTTATGAGAGACAGTGTGAAAAGCCTTGCTAAAGTCAAGGTAGACACATCCACTGCTCTTCCTGCATCTACCTATTCAGTCACACCATCATAGAAGGCTATTAGATAAGTCAAACATGACTTCCCTTCAGTAAATCCATACTAGCTACTCTTGATAACCTTCTGTTCTTCCATGTGCTGACATATGACCTCCAGAATGAGCTGCTCCATCACTTTTCCACTGATGGAGGTGATGCTGACTGGTCTGTAATTTCCAGGGTCTTCCTTCTTGCCCTTTTTGAAGACTGGAGTGACATTGGCTTTCCTCCAGTCCTCCACTTCATGATGTCAAGTAACTACAGTGATAAGGAAAACAAATCAGGCATTTTAAACATGCATTTACTGAAGAAAACAGTAACTGATGCTGATGGCAGGTTATACAATGTATGCCTTCACTATGCCTTTCAGTCCAGAGACAGAAGCACCGAGGCAGCAGAATGCTTTGGGAAGTTAAAGGAGGAAATCAAAGAAACAGAACAGCCCATCACAGTGGCGCAGCCAGTGCTGGACCATTCTAGAAGGATGATGGTGTTAGAGGAGGATTCTTCACTGTATTGACACCACCTTCCTGTTGATTGTGTAGAAAGTCAAGATGTAGGAATTTCATCAATATCACGCAAGAACCCCCTAGCATGGTAAGACACAGATGTCTGCAGGAGAACACACTGTTGGCTATTCTTCTCATCATCCTAGTCTTCTCAACCAGTTCCCACAGAGGCATTTACGTGTTTTCCTACTATTTGGGAGGGCAATTTTTGAATGGAGAAAAATCCAGAAACCAGTAGCAAGTTTACAGGTATTAGGATCTTGTCAGTTGGGCTTTTCTAACCATGCCAAAATACAACAAATGCAGTAAAAGTGTAAATCATATCACCCTACTCTAAATAGTAACTGATGAAATGTATAAAATAATAACCTGAGAAAGAAGATCTGTGTCAGAAAATGGAAGAAAATAAGGGAAGTGTGTTTAATGTACTTCAAGTGAGAGAGATGTGCAGAGAGCCCAGGACAGGGTAGTGGGAGGAACCACTGCCTGGGAGGGACCTTTCTCTGTAGAAGTCAGTGCCAAAGTAGTGAGTATGCAGCAGGGTTGTGGGTACAAGGACAGATACAGCTGAGATAGGGAGGACCAGTTTTTGCCTTGGCCAAACACCTCAAGTGACACCCTGTGTGAGGGTCTCTACCAGCCATCTGGTGACAGAGGGAAAAGGAGAATTTGCAGGGTCAAGGGGAAGTCTCTGGGACATCTTATCTACTCATCATAGTGGAAATCAGCCATGAAATGCTGTGTCAGAGAATGGTGAACTGACACAGCATTCATGACCTGCATTCCATGAGGAACATGAACTTATGTGAACTCACAAGCAGAACCTGGGTAGCAGATGAACAGACAGTGCTTTCCTGCCAGGTCACAAACAGCAGTGGCTTGGAAGGTAACATAAAAGATTAACTTGTCAATAAACCAAAGCCAGAGTTCACTTGATTAAAGCAAAATATGTGTATAGTTCATGCTAAAGTGAGATTTTTTTCTAAGCTAATCACTGTATTTGAATTTCATTTAATATTTGATGGTGATTGGTTTGGAGCCCACAGAGAACATTCATTTCTGTTTCAGCCATCCAGATTCAGGTCTTGATTCTCTCACCCCATCCCATGGCCAAAGCATGTAACAAGCTCTTCCAGTCCTCCCCCACTACAGGTTCCATGTGTGGGACCCCTGGGTGAAGGGGGCCTACATACTCTTTTGCTGCACCTCTCATTCCTGCCTCTATAAAGTGTGAAAGGTGACTCATCCCCTCCTCCCAGTCATTATCTTCTTCTGCACATACCACATCCTCTGGAAATTATAGTGCCTAATGTATTCTTTCTCATAAACATGAAAGAAGTCCTGTATCCTTTAGTTTAAGCTCATTTGGAATAGTAGAAGAGGAGAAATGAACTATGATTTATTTTCCCCACTTAAGAGGTGTGAAATGGGTGATGTTTAAATGAAAAATTGTCAATTAAAAAAAAATAATCTGTGTATGTACCCCTGCCTTCTTTCTATGTGACTTTCAAACTGACTTACTAACTGAAGGGAATCTCCCAGTAGTACTAAGGTAAAAGATGCACTGTTATCCACATGTGGCACAGTACAATACATCCTGCTACTTACTATTCAGTAGTTCAGATGATACAGCTGCTGGATGCAAAACAAAATAGAAATAAGAACTAACCAGACACATTGTACAGCCTAACTGATATTTCACAAGGACTTGGCAAGAAGGATATTTGATTAATCAGTTCAAATGGATTAGTTAAATATTTCTTAATGAACTCTGTTAACCCAGACATCAGCTGAAAGGGTCCAACATCAAACTTTTTAAACATCTCCTCCGAACTCCACCTTTTTGACTTTTTGATTGTCAGTACAAAGTATGTGGCAAGCAGCCAGGAGTGTGTGCCATACATGTTCACATGCTCACACACTCCCAGCCACTACTGGACAGGCTTTGGCGTAACATGGAGCATTGGTTTGACCCAGGCCTGGCTGCTGGCTCTTCTTACACTCCAGCACACATTTCCAGCTGTGTTCTGCTATACAATTTAGAATATGTTTAATTCACCTAATGACAAGGCTGATACAGTGGAGGGGCAGAATCATAACTCTCCAGCAGGAAGTGAATTCTTGTTTTATATGCTAGTTTTCATCTGAATACACCAACAAATTTTTGAGAGCAAATCAGACATGTTTGTTTCACTCACACAGCTTACAGTCTATTGCCTGAAAAACAGCCCTTTTCTTTAATTCTTCCCTGACTACTGTGCAGCTCTCTCAATCCCTGCTGTGGCTAAATGCTTTGGAAAACACAGTCTCTTAGTGGAAGCTGTCTGGCAGCTCTCTCCACTGCTGTTCAGCTCCTTGAAATGCATAAATGACAGATTAGCCAACAGTTACACGGTGCTTTCCCTATGCAAGGAAGGACTTATTAGCAGGAAGACTGCAAAGGTAACAATCTCATTCCTCTCTCTGCCTAGAAGGATCCTCTTGTATATCATCTGGGATCCCAGCTCAAGACATGACAAACCCAGATACCAGGTAGCATGTCAAAGAAATTCTTTGTATAAGAGGGGACTCCTCTACCATACTGGTATAAATACTCAGAAAATCAGAACTTCGATTCAGAATAATCACTCCTGATTAACATGGGAACCAAGAAGAGCAGAATTATCCAGTAATGCATTCATCAGCTTCAAAAAGACCTCTCCACAGTATGATAACTGATTTTCAACCTTGGCCTGACAGGCCCCTGGGAAAGGAAAATCTATGATACAGTTCTGATATGATTATGAAAGTAAATTAATTATAGAGAAATAAGCCCATTGGTAACAAGCTGAAAATCATTCTGCTGTGGAGTTACACCTCCACCTCCCTGGCTTACAGGAAAAATAAAAAGCACACCTGAGTGCACCATCAGCAAGTTTGCAGATGATACCAAGCTTAGTGGTGCTGTCAATATGCCAGAGGGATGGGATGTCATCCAGAGGGACCTGGAAAAGCTGGACAGGTGGGCCCAGGTGAACCTCATGAGGTTCAACAAGACCAGGGGTAGGGTCCTACACCTAAGATGGAACAATTATACAGGCTGGGGGATGAGGTGATAGAAAGCAGCCCTGCAGAAGAGGACTTGGGGGTGCTGGTGGATGAGAAGCTGGACGAGCAGACAGTTTGCACTTGCAGCCCAGAAGGCCAATCGCTTCCTGGGCTGCATCAAGAGAAGTGTTGCCAGCAGATTGAGAGAGGTGATTCTGCTGCTCTATTCTGCTCTGGTGAGACCTCACCTGGAATACTGCATCCAGCTCTGGAGCCTTCAGTATAGGAGGGACATGGAGCTGATGGAGCAGGTCCAGAGGAGGGCCACGAAAATGATCAGAGGGCTGGAGCACCTCTCCTACAAGGACAACCTGAGGGAGCTGGGATTGTTCAGCCTGGAGAAGAGAAGGCTCTGGGGAGACCTAATAGCCACCTTCCAGTACCTGAAGGGGGCCTACAGAAAGGCAGGAAAGGGACTGTTTACAAAGGCCTGTAGTGACAGGATGAGGGGCAATGGTTTTAAACTAGAGAGGAATAGATTTAGATTGGATGTTAGAAACAAGTTCTTTACCATGTGGGTGGCAAAACACTGGAACACAGGTTGCCCAGGGAGGTAGTTGAGGCACCATCCCTGGCGATATTCAAGGGGAAGCTCAATGAGGCTCTGAGCAACCTGATCTATTTGAGGATGTCCCTGTTCACTGCAGGGCAGTCAGACTAGATGACCTTTAGAGGTCCCTTCTGGCCCAAACTATTCTATGATTCTATAATTTAACTCCTTATTACACAGTGAATATACCTTTTCTGAGGTCTCCATCTCTGCTTTCAGAGAGAAGAGAACTGACCTTTCTCTCCCTGCTTTGCCCTGATCAGGTATTTTTGACAAGGGATCTGTACAAACAGACTTTCTAACAGGAGCAAATTACAGTTCATGCTTCCTAGAGCCTTTTGTTTCTGCCCCCGCCCCCCCCAGTGATGCATGCACACTTGCCACTATCAAAAGCCCCACAAAGAGAGTAGCAGAAGTTTGCAGCTGCAAAATATTAGATGTGCATGTAAAGACAGCTTAGGGACTGACTGATAGGTGACATATATGCCTGAGAGCACCCTTGTCATCACAGAGCTTGTGACAGACCTGAAGGCTCTGCACTGATTCCTGTACCTCATGGCCACATCAACATGGCCGTGGGACTGCTTCTATCACCACCTGTGGGGGTCTCCTTGTGCTAACTCACTCTAGAAATGACTTCTCTGGTGTTTCTGCTGTAGCTGAGAAAGGAAGAGTGTGGTTGTACCTGGAGGAAGTGCTGGGGGCAATTTAGCAAACATCATCAACGTATTTTATGATATCAGATAGTGAGAAGTCAACAGGTTTCATTAAGAAAAGAAATTGCTGTACCCACCCAATGCATGGGAATGGTGTCTACACAGGATGATCTGGTGTTTTTATACTCATAAGCACTGAGCGAGAGATGAAGTCAGCAGCAGTCAGTCACGTAGAGCCATGTCTGTGTGATTATAACTGGAAAAATCACCGTACCAGGGGAATGTCAGACATGTCTAGACAAAAACATAAGCCCTTGGAAACCCTGAATCTGAACTCAGAGCTGATTCCAATCGAGACTGGACCAGCGGGGATGACTAGAGACAACTCCATGACTTGCTGAGATGTAAAGAAGGGAGATCTCCCTGCTGTCTGTGGTAGAACTCTATCAAAGAAGAAAATCCTGTCCACATGCTTACATACGCTCTTCTAGGAATACTGAAGTGAGATGCCAAAGCATTCCCTTTACCAGGCAGTGAAGATTTACAATGTTGGCAAAGGACAGGAAATATTTCTAAAAAAATGCTTATTGTGATTAACAAGATCTAGCAGCAGCAGAGGGTTCCAATGGCAACAATATCTAACTTTGTCAGAGACCAGAATAACCCTGGCTGGGACAGTCCCCTCCACCCTGCAAGGTCCCTTGAAGGCTCTGGCAGTTCTCCAAGACTCCTCTTCACATCTCTGCCAGGCTGCTTCCCTTCTCTGACCCTGTTTTGGTCCTGATTTGGGTCCTGCTTCAGTTCTACTCTCAGTATACTTACCCCAGCTCCTTCCTGTGTGATCCTTGCCCACTCTGTGGCCATTTCCACACTCATGGCTTGTGCTCTGAGCCCTCTTGCCACCCTCCCCTCTTTGCTTCTGGTGTCACTGCCCCAGATGGAAAGAGTCCTATCACAGGTACATCTCCCTGCCTGACTACACCCTGTGGGAGCTCCCCAGTGACACAACCCCAGTCCATGACTCCCACCACTCCTCCCCAGCCTCCACAAATGATCCGCACCAATGAGGTCACAGCCACTGTGACTTATTTTGTAAATCTATTGTAAAACAGTCCAGGAAACTCTGATCTCATAATGTTGCTTCAAAAAAAAAGAGTTTATTTTTCTTAGCCCTCTTGATGATCTCCCAAAGCACAGTGGACTGTCTAAACATAGTCACAAAGCTACTTCCAAACCACCTTCATGTGAAAAGAGTTTGGATTTGGGAATGAAAGAGAGTAGTGGTGACAATCCATGGCAGACATATAGCATTAAAAGCAAAAGATTCATATCACAAATAGTGTCATACTCATGTTAGATATTTCTCTCTGATTTTTTTCACTGACTCACATCTAGACCATCAAAAGCCTAAACTCTCCTACAGCTGTGTCACTTCTACCCTCTCTCAATTCCCCTTCAGGTCTGAAAGCACAGCCGTCCCACATCAGCATGCTATGCACAGGAAGTCAGGCCACAGACGTTGCTCCCTTCGTGACACAAAGCCCTGGCAAAGTTCTCACAAATCATTCCCGCTTCACTCAGAAGTGTGGTGGTCACAGGGAAGTAGTGTGTGATTTCTCTTTACTGGCAGTACTTTCTCATGCTGTAGTGTGTGAAGGGCCACCTTGGTCATATGGTTCATTCTGAATGACAACTCCTCACACAAGCAGTCATCCTGTAAGAGAATACGAAAATCAACCACCGGTAGCAGCATGATGCCACCATCTTTAGGGAAAAAAGGACAGAATTGGAATCTTAACTGTTATGGCAATAAAGAGCCAAGCTCTTCCTTTGTTAACCTTAGTGAATTAAACTCAACTGACTTCAAAGGAATGACTGGAGAATTACATTTATTGTAATGGAAAAAAGCTGCATTTACTGGTCCTATCATTTTAATTATCTGTGTGAATGTCTAAGGAGTAAAATACCAGTCTGAAGATTTAACCTTGTATTAGGAAGAAAAATATTAAATTTGCTAGCTTTAACTGGCCCAAAATTTGGAAAACACAAAATACACATCCAAAATACTTTCCAAGATGTTATTGGCCTACCAAGATCTGGTGTGAAAATATAATTTGTTACTTGTACAAAACTTGTTACTTACAAGAAATCCATCTTTACGTGCACATTTTTGTCAGTGAATCTACTCATAGTGCAAAGGCTCATCTTGAAAGTCCCAGAGACAGATGAACTTCGTCAGGTCAAACTATATCAAAAGGAATAAACAAAACCATAAAGAAATATAATAGAAAAGCCACAGGTAATTTTTTCCATATTTTTTTTTTCAGTTGTCCAAGACTTTGCCTTATTGCCTTGACTCCTCTTAAACTGGCTTCTCCTGTTAAGAATGAATTAGAGCAGTAACTGAACTGAAGACTTATTTAGAAGGCCAGTATTTGTTTAGGATGTTTGTCATCTCAGGAGAACAGACCAAACACTGTAGAACTTGATCCCTGCTTTGTAGGTGATCACATGTTAGAGCTTCAGTAGGGTTGTGTTAACATGGGTCCTCCTTGGGTCTATAGGAATTTTCCACAAGTCCTTATAATACAGAATTTACCAGATTTCATCTGCCACTGGTTCTTAGTGGCTACTGAATGTTTAATGTCCTTTGGCAGGTGAAACAATCCTGTTTTGACAGTAGATGAATAAAAGCTCTGCTCAGGAGCCACCGTTGCATGAATAATTTCTATTAGCATTTCTGAGTCACCACCACCAAACTTGTTAAAACCTAGAGGACATAAAATTTGAGCAATGTATTGCATCCTTGTACTCCACACAAATTACTGAGTAACAATATGCATTTGAATTTTGGTGAATATACCATCAGACATAGGCTCTGGTCATAACCACCACATACATCCCTGGCCTAAGCAGTCAGTCCTCATGCAACTGCTCTGATGTGGCAATGGAACAAGGTCAGGCAGAGTTCTTGCTCTGCCACAGGCAGATCAAGAACATTATAGTTGACACAAGTTTCTACAAGTGTGTTTGTTTGTTTAGACACACATGAAAGATAACTATCCTATGTGAGGGCAAACACACATCACTTCTGAGAATGAAGACTTCAAATGAAAACTGTGGTCGTTTCCTGTGTGTTGTCACACTGATCCCAATCTGGGATGAGAAAATATCAGTACAGGTGAAGACTGTAAGAATATCAAGAAGATCCCAGGAGTTCCAGAGCATCTCTTACCACATTAAATCTCATGTCTCACTTTCTCCTAGACAACTTGATTTCATTATTGGCCTGGAGACACAGGTAACACAAGGGAGCATTAACTGGTTTTTTTTTCTCATGTTTTTCTGTTTCTAAATGTTGTTTCCAGTCAAGTATCAACAAGGAAATAAGAAATCAGGAAGCGTGGAGAAAAAAAGCCAGCAAAGCCAGAAAAAAAAAAGAAAAATAAAAAGAATATTTTCTATAAAATCACTAGGGGGTTCAGTGGTCAGGACAGAGATATGTTTTACTTCTTCCACAAGAAATAAAAGTGATGTTACTTACTACATTGTGCTCACAAGTCCCAGCAGGATGTCTGTTCCTTCCCTTTCACAGAATTACAGAATTGTCACAGTTGGAAAAGACCTTTAAGATCACTGCATCCAACCATCAACAAGAACAAAAAAACCCAACAATGCCAAAAAACCAAACCAAACCAAACTAAACCAAACAACAACAACAACAAAACACAGAAAAAAGAAACACCTCGCCATCCTGCTAGAGCATGTCCTCAAGTGCCTTATCCACATGTTTTCTGAATACCACCAGGTATAGTGACTCCACCACCTCCCTGAGCAGCCCATTCCAGCACCCAATTACTCTTTCAGCAAAGAAATTCTTCCTAATATCTAATCTAAACCTCCCCTGGTGCAACTTCAGGCCATTTCCTCTAGTCCTGTCATTATTTACTCGAGAGAAGAGACCACACCCACCTCACTACAACCTCCTTTCAAGTAGTTATAGAGAGCTATAAGGTCTCACCTCAGCCTCCTCTTCTACAAACTAAACAATCCTAATTTCCTTAGCATCTCCTCATAGGACTTGTTCTCCAGACCCTTTGCCAGCTTGGTTGCCCACCTCTGAACTTGCTCCAGCAAATCAATGTCTTTCTTGTGGTGAGGGTCCATATCTGGGATATGAATTTTATAGACAGAAGAAAACAGCCTGGTTTCTTCCATTCTCAGTTCCTTTTCCTCCCTTCTTCCCTGTACAAAGCCAAATCCCTCTTATGTCAACAGCTGCCTGGGAAAGCAGCAAAAAATGCTGTGTGGCTGCTAGCAAAGCCACCAGAGGCTTAGACCCTGGGATATGTGTTACAGTATTCAGGGCATACCTTTTGATCTATGGCTTTGCCCTTATTTCAAGCTTTTTCACCCAGTCTTGGTGTCAGTCCAGCTGATTATTGGAAGAGGTGGAAATACAAACTCTGCACTCACACATGAAGAAGCTCAGTGCCATGTTTCGTCCCACAACAGGTACCAAATCGTGGCAGGCTCACTTGCTGTCTGGTGGTGCTCCCTTGATTTCAGCAAAGGTCTTCCAAGAAGGAAGCCTATGAACAATTGAGTTTAGTGACCTACTGACTTCCCACATAACTGTTTTTTTAGCTTTTTTAATTGTTTGGTTTGTTGGGGTTTTCGTTTCCCTTTTCTCTCTTCTCTCTTTTCTTTTTTCTTTTCTCTTTTCTCTTTTCTCTCTTCTTTTCTCTTTTCTTTCTTTTCTCACAACTCAGTTACATAATTACAGATTGAGCCTAATCACCAAGTCCTGAATTTTAAACACTTCAGACCTATAGTTAAAAGGCTTCTGGACATACCGTTTCAGTTGTGCTCACCAAAGAAGCTGCATTTGCAGCTTGATAGAGTCAAAATATTAAAACAACAATATTAGATTCCAACTCGACTCTTACAAGGAAATACTTGAACAATAGCTCAGTTAGTATGTCTCTCACTGCATTGAAGGTATGCAAACGTTGCCCACCACTTGCATATGTAAACAGGAAATTTGTTCAGTAACGCAGATAACTGCTCTGTGGAGTGTGAAGGAAATTCAGCTTCCTAGCACAGGGTGCAACTCCCGAGGTGAACAGTAGAGGACAGTTCCAAGGAAGGCACTAAAAACCCATGAGCCAATAAATTGCTATGCTACTGATGTGATGATTTCCACTTACTAGTGACTATCTCATGCCCTGAAGCTTGGAGATAAGTAAAGCAGACAGAGATGGACCTGAGCTAGAATTACCCAAATCCCATGATAGCTCAGATACAGAGTCTTCATTCATGTTTCAGCTGTCTGTTATTCAATTAAATTCAGTTAATTTTATCCAGCCTTTTGTCTTGACATTACCTAGCTGCACTACTCTGTACAAACCAAGAAAATATACCTCCCTTAAATGAAGAAAGTGATGGTTTGGCCATCACTTTCTTTTTTAATGGTTACAATGGTAGAGTTGTTGAGTCATCTGTTGAAGCTGTATGAAGGACATAATCCAGCTTGATTTTTCCTGCTTTCACCGACTGTGGAAACTGTCTGTTCATACAAGGCTGTATGAAACCTACTGCAATTATCCTCAGACCTATGCATTGTTTAGGAATTCTAATCTTTGCTCTGTCACCTAAAATGCTGAACTCTTACTGTTTTGGCCTTGCCTGATCAGACATCTGTCTTTTTCTTTTTTTTTTTTAATATGAAATAGAAAAAGCTGAACGCTTCAGAGGTCTGCTTTCTAAAGTATTATTACAGATATTCAGAGAAGCACCTAGTATCCTTCTGGAAAATCTCAAGATCAGGAGAAGCATTGGATAAGATGATATCCTCTCCAGAACAAGAGCTGGCATGTGAATACCCTGTTCAGCATCGTCCTCCTGCATCAAGTGGAAGTGAACGTGGTATGCAAAACCACAAGTACTGAGCATATCAAGGCAACAGCCATGTCTGATATTGCCAAACAGATGGCAACAGCCCAGTTAAGACATTCTTTCTCAGTATCAGTAAGGGCTGTCCTCCTGTAGTGCTGCTAGGAGAACCCATGTGTGAGGTGGTGACCAGCAGGGAGAATGAGAAACCTGTATAGAATCACAGGATCATAGGAGTTGGAAGGGACCCCTGGAGATAAGTCCAACACCACTGCCAGAGCAGGATCACCTAGGGCAGGCCACACAGGAACAGATCCAGGCAGGACTTGAAAGTCTCTAGAGATGAAGACTCCGCAATCTCTCTGGCCAGCCTGTTCCAGGCTCTGTCAATCTCATTAGTAAAGAATTTTTTCCTCATCTTGAGGTGGAACTTCCTGAGTTTCAGCTTGTGACCATTACCTCTTGTCCTGTCACAGGGCACAACTGAAAAGAGACTGTCCCCTTCTACTTGACACCCAGCCTTCAGATATTTGGAAACATTAATAAGAGCCCCTCTCCATCTTCTCTTCTTCAGGCTAATCAGCCCCAGGGCTCTCAGCCCTTCCTCATAAGAGAGATGTTCAGGTCCCTTAATCATCCCTGTAGCTTCCCATTGGACTCACTCTAGTATTCCCTGTCCCTTGTGACCTGGGGAGCCCAAAACTGGACACAATGCTCCAGATGTGGTTTCACTAGAACAGAGTAAAGATGGAGGAGAACCTCCCTCAGCCTGCTGGACCCAGGATACCATTGGCTTTCCTGGCCACAAGGGCACGTTGCTCTCCCATGGATAACTTATTGCCCACCAGGACTCCAAGGTCCTTCTCCATGGACCTGCTTTCCAGATGCTTTCAGACCCTA
>JANIJG010024590.1:13298-51262 GCA_024611175.1 Megaceryle torquata
AGAGAATCTCTAATTGGTTAGACACCTTTGAAGTTCAAGATATGTAATTATCACTAACTGGCATAAAATGCAACATAAAATCCTGAATTTAAAAACCCAAATGTTGTAAGTTTGAACTCATCCAAAGTTTTAAAATAAATCAAATTAGGAAAACAGCCAGTATAAGAAAGGTCCATCAGGAATATTTTAACTCGAGGCATTCTTTTATACCATCTCTATCAAACCACGTCTAAATTCTGTAAAAAGTGTCTAGATTCTATGATTTTATTTGTGTCACAGAGGTGTGTTTTTTGTTTGGTTGTGGGTTTTTTTACTTTTTTTTTTCTCTGAAATCCAAAAGAAAGCATATTCTGAAAAATAAAAAGGTCCTATTTATGTGAAGACTTACTTTGCTTTCTTTTCTTTTTTTTTTTTTTTTTCTCCTGTACTCATATTTTTCTTCTCAGCATTCTGCAGATTGTCATCTTTAGGTTCAGCACTAAGGAGAATGGGATGCCTCACATCTCTCAAGGCACGATTCATTTCATGCTGTCTGGAAATGGGGAGACATCAGTCCCTGTGTGATACACTTCACATTTTCAAGATTCTCTTTGTAAGCACTGTAACATAATTAAAAAAAAAAAAATCCCAAACCTTTATACTCTTGCACACAGCCCCGCTCCACAGACACTTATCATGGCAAATCCCAGATTGCAGCGCTGAGGTTGCACAGGCTTCTGACATCGCAGAGCCTGAAATGTGCAGAAGGCGATGGGGAAGCATTAAGTATTCGGGGTGCTATTTCTTAAGCAATAGTGTTGTTTCCAATTTGATGTCTGCGTGCTACAGAGAAGAGTCACAGCAGAAAATCCCCTAAACTGCTGTTTATTGAGGTTCCTGGTTCTGGGTGAACAGTCCTCAGGAACTGCCTGGTTTGTTGTTTGGGGGTTTTTTTTAATGCAAAAGTGCGCTTAATGGGTTGTTGATCCTTGTATGTGGTGCCAGACAATCACTTTAATTCACGTTCTTTTGGTCTTTCAAGATTTCTTTCCAGATTATATATGTGACTTTCCAGATCTATGTAAATCCCCTTTAGAGGGGTTTAGTTCCAGATCCTGCTCCCCTGAGTGTTTGGGCAGCAGGCAAAAGCAGCATACGTAAAGGAAGAAGTATTTTCCATTTCCCAAATATACCAGAGAAATTTAGAGGCTTTGTCTATAGGTGGTGCTGCATGAGCCTGGAAAAAGAGCTGTGTTTCCTCGTGGCTTTGTGGTCCCCAGACGGTGTTTCCCTGGTAGTGTAGGACCAGCCCTTGGTCTCCATATCCGTTTTGGGGTCTTTGCCCTTAAGGACTTGAAAAATATTACAGTAGGAGCAACACTTGTCTGTTTGGTGCTGAGCTTTAGACCTCTTGTGATTAAAGTTGTAAAGCAAAAGCCGTGGGGTGGGATGATCGTGAGATTGATGCCAAGAACTTTCTGAAGGAGAAGAAAGGCTGTGGCACAACAATGTTTGTTTAGGGTCTCTGTTTAAGGTCAGATTTCAGTCATCTGTTCAGCTTTGCCTATCATTGCAGTGCAGAAATTCAAATAAGTGAGCCCTTTTTCACTCTTTTTCTCAATCATTTGTGGGGGGGATAGTGACTGAGGAACAGTTCTAATAATGATTTGTATTATCCCCTTCAAATTTTAGATTTCTTGTTTCCTAATTTTGACCTTGGAAACACTGTAAAATGCAGATATTTTCTTAAGAAGCATCCTGTAAATCCAGAAGAGGTGAAACCAGAAGACTGGGTCTGATACAGCAGTCAGCTATACAGCAGTTTTATCTCAGAAAAAATTATCATAATTGTGGAATATACAATCGCTGTGCTGACAAAACCAAAAAATGTGCTTTTCATCTAAACAAGTTCATTTGATTTATTGTGTTTTATACGTATGTTGTATTTAATATTTCCATCCCCCCCTTAAATACTCTGTAGCTTTCCAAGAGTGCTGGAGAACTACAAGGCCATGTTTTTGGCATTGCAGATGACCTTGTTATTAATCAGAAAACATCTGGGCAGGCAAAGCTCTCTGTGTGTTTGTGTGTGTATTAAGAATGCTGTGGATGGATAAGAAGCCCTCGCATGCACAGGCCACCAAGTTGTCTGTCTTGCTTGGAAAATGTCCTGGCAGGTTCTTGTTTCCAGATTTCACAGGCATTTCTCAGTGAGCTGTGTCATTTGCAGAAGTCTATTTTAGCCCACATCTCCAGGGCTGGCAATGCTCCAGGAGCTGACTGTGGAGCCAGGGCAGATGCCAATGATGGGTACTGGCTGTGGTGGTTGATGAAGGTGATCACTCATGTCTGTTGCTTACCTGTGTTTACCAGCACCGTGGTTGCACTGGGTTCATTTAGGCATTCTTGGAGCATCTCTCCTAAAACGCAAGTGTTTTTTCTTTGTTTTGAGTTGCATAGCGTGTGCGCAGGTTGACACATCCTGTGGAGATTGGTATTAAACTTTCATATTGCATTTTCAGTAGAGACCCCACAATTTGCTCAGTACACATCAGTAGAGAAGATATGTAATAAAAATCAGACAAGTGTACTTATTTTCCAGAATATAGGCACTACCCTACCATTATGCTTTTTACATTTAACAGTATAAACAACAATTTAGTTTGCCCTTAATGTCCTAAATACGCTTAGATCCATCACGGTCAAAATTGAAGGGCAAGGCAAAAGGACAAAGAAAAGATGTTAAATGTTCCACAGAAATAACACAAAATACACTTCTAGTAGCATAAGCATATTGCTAAGAAATGATCAACAGTACAAGGAAGGGTGGGCATTTATGGTGTCATAGAACATGGAAACAAACCCCGGCTGTCTCTGATGTTGTTTACCCACCAGTGGCAAAATACTCTCTTGTATTACAGATTTTTCCCCTGTTTGTACAAGAAGAGAAGAAACACCCTGTGTTGGTTGCCTTGTAAGGGAGTCAGAAGGTGTCTCTGAAACTGGGTGAACTGGCAGAAGTGGGCTGATGTCCTTTTGAGCTATACTGCAAGTTGTATGTTCAGAAGTAGAAACTCTAGAAAGACAGACTTTGGTTGTTTTGACTGCAGGTGAGGACTTCTGTATGCAGAGAAGCTATTTCAGAATAAGACAGTGGATGAACTTAAAGCATAAGACTTGCTCTACTCTTCAGATGTAGTGCTGAGGGACATGGTTTAATGGTGATTTTGCAGTGAAGGGTTAAGGGTTGTACTCGATGATCTTCAAGGTCTTTTCCAACCAAAATGATTCTATGATTTTACACTGACTTTCTAGATGGACTTTTGTTTTTCTCCGACAGTGCTTATTGCACGAAGTGGACCATGTCTGTGCCACCAGTGGCTTGGGAGAAGGGTTATTCTGACTCCAGACCTGTATCTGAGCATTCCATGGTAAACAAGCAACAAAGAAAATAATAAATAAGCAAGTTGAATCTAAACAGCAGGATAGATTTGAGACCAAAACTGTGTTGGCAAAAAGTATAGAAGAAAGCGAGGGCAGCAGGTTTTACTGTTGTCTTCTCCTTGATGCTCCAGAGGAGAGAGGACTCCTTCAGAGGCAACATGCAGTAAGAGACCACACCAGCTCGGCATGGATTGCACCACGCTGCAGAATGAACACTGAGCAACTGCTGATTTTCCAAGCTGGGTTAATGAGGGATGGGGCTGCTGATTTGTTTGATTCTGATAGCTGTCGCATCCCTTTCTGACTGAGTTAAAAGCAACAGTGAATGACAAGAGGCAAGTGAAAAGTAAGTTAAGAGACCTATGTGCAAGGGGGTGTAGGAAGCAGAGCAGTCACGTATTGTGTCTCGAAACAGAGCAGATGTGTAGATGGAGATGTTAATTGATGGGGTGTTGAGGTTCAACAAGGCCAAGTGCTGGGTCCTGCATGTGAGTCGCAACAACCCCATGTGACGCTTTGCTCCAAGAAGGACATTGAGAGGCTGGAGTGTGTCCAAAGGGCAACAGAGCTGGGAAAGGGTCTAGAGCAGTAGTGTGGTGAGAAGTGGCTGAGGGACCTCAGGTTGTTCAGCCGGGGGAAAAGGAGGCTCGGGGGAGACCTTCTGGCTCTCGACAACTCCCTGACAGGAGATTGGAGCCAGGTGGGGTTGGTATCTTCTCCCAAAGAACAAGCGACAGGATGAGAGGAAACCTCGGGTTGCACCAGGGGAAGTTTAGGTTGGATATTAGGAAAAAATTCTTCAGGGGGCTGTCAGGGCCTGTCCCAGGCTGCCCAGCACAGTGGTGGAGTCCCCATGATCCCTGGAGGGGTTTCGAAGCCATGTGGTGATGAGGCACATGGTTTAGTGGTGACTTGGCAGTGCTGGGTTAATGGTAGGACTATCAAGTTCAGTGATTGGACCAAAGTGATTCTATGATTCTAGGTAAGCAAGGAAAGGGTGAGGTAAATTACTCTGGCTATAGGACATACTCCCACTGGTAAATTTTAAGTATAGAATTCTGCCCCACTCAAATAATACTTTTATTGTGGGTTGTCATGAGTAGACAAATACCTAAAATACTTATGAGTTTGTCTAAAAGTTAATATTTTGGTGTAGTTTTGGTATTTCAAATGATTAAGTAGTGCTTGTACACTTTGTATTATTACAAAACCTAAAGTCCAAATATGTGTCCCATCTTTCATGACATGTAAATAAAAGTTCTTTAGATAGTAAAATAATTGCAATCTTGCCATAGCTCAGAAGCCTGATAGGCTGCATTGAGATTGAACAGCCATTTTGTGTATTTCTGAGGGATGAAAATATGCTAATGACTTAAGCAAAAATGTTTTCTCATACCTTGTATATACAGATTTTTAATATCATGCAGGACTATGAGTATATTTTATAGTATTTTCTTCATAAAAGGTTTGAACTTTGTATAGTCAACCTATCAAAAATTGTATAAATTATACAGGGGAAAAAAAAAGCCTGCATCATTTTTTTTCTCTGGGAAGTGGAGCAGTTAATATTCAACATGAAATGTCTAATCTTTAAATACATTATAATCTAACTGCTTAGGATAATTTTTGCTCTAATACCTTAAGAGTCTGCAAAGCCTGAAGGATGGGATTATTAAAATGGAATTTTAATGTCAAAATTATCAGAGACGAGAACATATTGCTAGTGTTCATAAAAAAAAAATGTATTCAATTTCTGTTTGATTTGTTCAAATAAGAGATGAGAATATATTTGATTATAGCTAGTAAGTATTCTGAAAGTTGATCAGATGACTGCAGGTCATTGCAACATAAGCACTGTCAACTATGGGGATTAGTATATTTAAGACACTGAAATGTATGGTAACATATAAATATACCTGGTCTATGAAGATGCTGCACTGGGAGGAATAAAAATCACATGATCACCACATTATGATATCTAAGTGGCATACTAACTGCCCAAGCATTAAAAAACAAAGAAAGAAACAAACAAATCTTCATCTGCCTTGTAGGTGTAACTAAGAACCTCTAGCTTGCTTAGAATTGGAGTTTTTAAGTCTTCCTGGCTTTTGGGGGTATTGGGCTAGCAATACCCAAGAGCAGAATCCAGGCTCCTTGTGTTGTGATAACTAGGCAAACTTTAGATTTTCCTGATCATGCCAAAATGAGCTCTGAAAAGTACTAGATGTAATCAAAGCATCCCATCAACCTTCCCACCTGCCTCCCCTTAATTCATAAATAAACCAAACAGCCAATGCCTATCTGTCACTGTGGTTCTACTGACAACTCTTACTTTCTACTATTTAAGGTACTGTATCAACACAGGGAAGTTAATTGTTTCCCAAGATGTGGACCTGTAAGGTCTCTGTAGATCAGTATAGTTTTGTCAGTTGCTCTTCTGTAGGCTGCAATATAAATGATGAACAGATGGTCAGAAAAACCTGAAGATCGCAGCTCCAATGACTTATCTTGAGTTGCCATCTAGAGTCATGGTCTATTTTTCAATACGTGCGTCTCCAGCGACTGTAAGGCACATAGAAGCGATCTAGCTCAAGAATAAGAGGGAAGGATTTGTGCTATGTAAATACAGGCAAAAGAACTCAAGACTCAACTGCTTTAAGTGGTTTGGAAATCTGATTGAGTCTTACAGTCGTGGTGACTATTTTTCCTTCAGATAAATCAATGCCAGATCTTCCAAGGAATTAGAGTAATAATGCACAAGTTAACAAGGTAAAAATTACTGTTAGAAAATTGCCTGCTGTGTTCACAGGCATCTCCTGTGATAAACTGTGTGGTGTGGATGCAAATTTGGCATGCTTGAAAATGGAAAGTGAAGAGTAAGATCTTCATGGTGTACCTGCAGAGAAACAAAGGAAAATAGCAAAACAGTCCCAGTCAAAAATTAATCTGTCTACAAGGGAAAGGTGTTGCAACTGTGGTTTTTATTTTATCTCAGCAATGAAACTGAACAAATATCTATAGAGAAAAAAAAGATTCTTTTACAGCTACTAATTAGGATATCTAAGTGACTTTGGTATTCATAGACCCTTTCTATTTGCCAAAAATGGTTATTCAGAGTTTTAACTTCTGCAAAAACATTCAAGGGAATGGACCATCTTCCAGTCAGTGCATTATCCATTTGCACAAATTATTTTCTCTTGTCTTTTTTCCTATTTGTAAAATTTTACTTTTCTGGTCACAAAGGATTTTTTTTTTCCCCCCCCAAAGAATTTACATCATGTATAACACAGCTGGGTCACTTGTCCCACAATTTTTTTTTACATTGATCAGGATTTATTTGCATGAGGAGATGAGCTATCTTACAATGAATAGTTGAAGGCTGTAATAGAACAAAAAAAATGTACAAATAACCTAGAGGTTGCAATATGTTTGTATAAAGTATTCAAACAATTTCAAATAACAACTGAACTTGTAAAAATCAACATCTGTTCATGGATTATTCATGAATCAAAATGGTAAAATTCCTTCAATAAAATTAGTCTTCAATGAATAGTTTCCCTGGTTGCTGAAAAAATACGATTCATGCAACCAAAATCTCAACTTCAAGACTTTTGTGCAGTTCAGATTCATTAATGCTAAAATGATCCCTTGGTATATAAATTGCTGAACCAAGCCAACAAATACAAAAAAAAGCCAACTAAAAAAGGAAAAAAAAAATACAACCAATAACATGCTAGCATGCAACTGTAACATTCTAGGTAACTGTTTTTCCCACAAAATATTTATTTGGTGTGCATCTGTAATTGTGTTTGACAGTTTGAGAAGGAGAATTATCCCTGTAGCAGTGCAAACTTTTTATTTTAGCAAATACCTGCAGTGATGAGTTCATACATAATGATTTACTACTATTAATAGAAACTTCAATAAGAAATCAATAGTCGTTCCAACCTACAAGTATAATTTTTACCCAGCTGAGAGAGGTAGAAGCTATCCCATAGTTTGGCACACAGACACAAAAACCACAGTAGGTGTCATTTTTCAGAACAATGCACATTTTTAATTTATGAATGTTCTTTTATATACTTGTATATACAGTCACTTCTTGCCTTTTCTTTTTTTTTCCTCCAGTGCTACATAATTATAACTTGCAAAATGTAAATATTTATGAATTCACAGGATGTTCGCTGGAAGAGAAGAATGTTATACTTGCAGATTTTTCTTGTACATGCAGGATTCACATAATATTATTTGCCATCATGATGTACTGAAAAATGCAAAAAAAATATAATATTCTACATTTGACTTTTCTGAAAAATACCATCTGGTGTTATTTTTTGAGAGTTGGAGATTAGCTCTGTAATTGCTTATAGTTAGAGATAGACATTACTACATTTATTGACAATTTTATTCTCTACAATAATCTTACATTTAAATAGTGACTTTGTTCCTGAAGGATGCCAAAGTGATTAAACTGATATTCAAACTCTTTGGATCACATCACCCACGACTGAAATACAGTCATCTCTGGGGTGAAATATTGCAGCTGTTTAACAGTGATCAGCAGCACCGTGTAACAGCTTTGGAAATGAAGAATACCTTATTCAAATGAAAACGGGGACATTTAGGTAGACAAAATAATTATCCGAGTTGGTATTTGGCCAGGATGTTAGGACTCGCATGTCTACACTCAGAAAAAGTTACGTTGAATTTTTAATAACCATAATCACTCAGAACCTTGGGTCTGCTGCTTGTCTCGGAGAGGACATTGACCATGTGAAGTCCCAGCACTGTTTAGAGCTGAGTCTGTGGTGTTGTGCACAGACTGAGGAAAACAGAGCCTGAGTCACTTGGATTTGTCCATGGATTTGCATCATGGATCAACTCCTGTGAAGCTCTCCTCACACTTAAGAATTACACTGTGGTATCCGTGCAGGTTTGAAATTTGTAAGTCAATCTAAGTTTACTATGGGATAACCGACTACCAAAATGGATCTGGAAATATTTTACCTTCCCTTTGCCTGAACTTCATCACACTTCAGAAGTGGGTGTGACAGCACCTAAACTCCAATTAAGGGTATGAAGATAATAGTCAATACCTTTTCAGAGACTTTGTTTTTGCCTACTTTTTTTTTTTTTTTTTCTTTTTCAGGAGATAGCGATTGTGATCTACTTGCCCATCACATTCCCTTACTGTCTCGAGTTGGTTGTTCTTCTAGCTGGTTGCAGCAGGCTGCCCAGAGACTTTGTGGAGTCTCCCTCTCTGGAGATACTCAAAATCCACCTGGAAGTGAACGTGTGCAAGCTCCTTCAGGTGAACCTACTTTAGCAAGGGGGTTTGAACTAGACACTCTCCAGAGGTCCCTTGAATCCCTACCATTCTGTGATTCTTTGTTTTAGTTGGAGTATCCAAGCTGGATAAATCTATCAACAAATCCCTTATTCCACAGCTAAAACTGTTGATGTCATTAGACTTTCAGCATACACCTACTGCTCATGAATTAAACAGGGATTGAAACGTGAACTGCATCTTTCAAGTCTCAGTTTAACAATACATTTAGCAAAGGTACCTCATCAGCATTGAAGGAAAACACTTGTCATAGTTAAAAACAAGCAACTCTTTGGTAAGTCATCTTCCTCCACATAAGCTTCTGTGCTCGTACACGCCAAAAGTTTCTCCTCATCCAGAGTTGCCAACCACAGTATATTTTTGCACCACTCTTCTGTTTGTCATCTACAGTGTTTATTGATGTGCAATTACACACTTGTTTTTTCCCTTTATCCATTTGTGGGAGATGATTAAAATATCATGCCTATAGTTTTCTTGAGTTCACATGCAGTAAACCTTCCACTGAGCTTTCTCTAGCTGAAGATGTCACATGGAGTGCTGTGGGAGCATTTGTCCTCATCAGGTGGACAAATTTCCCTTTACCAATTTATATTTTTACTAATTCCTCTTCTAGCTTCTTGTTTTTACTGTCTTGTTGAACAGTCTCCAGAGTACCTAAAGTACTAGGTGTTTCTCTAGACTTCACAGAAAGAATCAACACTGTTGCTATGAATAAGTATGGATGATGTTGAATGTGGCAGGAAATTATTGTCTTGGTAGAGGTCTGTGAACACTGAAAGCTGTCAGTGAAACTTCAGTTCTTGGCTTGACAAGTTTTGCGTTTTACTTGAGTGGAGAGTGCTACATGGGAAATGATTGGGTACTGAAGCTGCACACTTTAGTTATGGGAATTAAGTCTCATGGCTTTTACAATGAAACTGGTTAATTAAACTTTTTGATTAAAGCTTTTTCATCCAGAACTGCTAATTGATCAAAACTGAATTTTTTTGCAGGAAAGAATTACGATAAATTTTCCAACTTGAAAAAAAAAGTGAAAAGTTAATTTGGGGGGGGGGGAATAACCCTATTTTATTTTTTCTAGGTAAAACTTCCATTTTGCAAGTGGAAAGCTGTATGGTTTTTATTGTTTGGGAAGTCAGAGTAGGTGTTACCCATCTTCAATTTAATCTTCTGTTCTTTGAAATGACAGAAAGGATAATTGTTGAAATACATTGTTTACTCACATGTAATTATTAAGATATATTTTAGCTAATCAATTTAATTGAGGTAAAATACTTGAATCTTTGTGTAGGATTTCAGTTGAAAATGATCCTCTGAACTCTATGGATGATGACATTTTGTAATTACTGTCCTTTTTCTACCTGGAACAACTAAACTTATAATTCTGAATAGATTCTTTCTGTCCTCATTTGTAGAATTCTTCTTCTGTTTGTGCTTTTTAAAAATCTTCACACATTTAACTTATTTCTAGTGTTGGTCTGATAAAGTCCTATATATATGTGTGTGTTATTTAAATGAATCAAAAATTAAATAATATAGAGCATTTGGTAATCATGAACACTAGTGAAGTCTGTCCTTTTGCAGCACCGCCCTATTAAGAAACTATATCTTTTATAGATAACTAACCTGAAATGTGGAAACTATGATTTTTTATTTTTCTTGAAGTGTCTAATGTTCAAAGATGCTTCATGACCTTGTAGGAGCATTCAAATATTTGTTTCTTGAGTGTAAAGTCAGGTACTTGGTGGGAGAAGAAAAAATTTTGTGGGTTTTTTTTTTGTAGAAAAGCAAGTAACAAAATGAAAATGGATTTTTTTTTAAGAAAAGTCATTCAAAATGTGAGTCTACTGTATGATTTTGTGACAGTTGGACACATATTTTCTGTCAATTTGGTGTGGCAATGGCATGGTTGGCTCTTGGCTTCTTGAAACATGTTCATACAGGAAGGCTCCGCAACACCAAATGGTGAAACACAGCTTGATGATTTATTTTCTGCTTTTGCTTTAAGATGTTGCTGTTGACTTATCTGTAGTACAAAACAATCTGAGTAATTTCCTTCTCTTTGTTGTCACTGTCTTTGGTCTATTACCTGCCTGACATCTGCTCTGTGCAGAGGAGGTTTTTTGTAGGAAAAAGGGGTTTCACTGATGGCTTCTGGAGGTTCTTATGTCACTGCTTGTCTTTGTTTAGAATCTTCAGTAATGATACTTCAGACTGTCTAACCTATATGGTTTTTAGCATCTATAATAATGAAATAATAAATATTTCTAAAACTAAACCAAGGTAACTTTATATGGAACTTCATTTCCTCCCCTTATTTCTATCTTCAGCTGCTCTTACTTCTTTATAATTATCAGTATAGACATTTGTAAAAGGGAGCATTTAATCCTGCAACTAGAGCATTGCTAATGCTGTACAAAATTTTTGTTTTGTTTTCTGACAAATAAAAAGAAATTTTTAGATTGTTCACTTCTTTACTACTTAAAAAGAATATTTGTTTTGACTGGAGAATGTTAGAAACTTGTACTCTACTTGGCCTTTTGTCCACAAGCCTGCTCCTGGTGCATTTGAAGAGCAAGACTCCTTCAAAAGGAATATTTCATGGCTTTGCTGTGTACTTCTCATCAGTATTAAATGTTTGAATTTATGCAGACATGAGTAAGGTAATTTTAAATATATGTGGGACACGTCTGCTGAGTAATTTGCTGTTTTCTAGTCCTTCTTGTGAACAAAACTGTATTTTGGGGATATGCTATTCTTAAGCTACAGATGGGGCTGCCTGGATTTTCACGATACCAGTAGAATGCTAGGATGCTTACTAGGAACAAGATTATGGCCTTCTGATTTTATTTTACAGATTATTATTAATTTGAAATTCAACTATTTTTAGAGCCCAGTGCTGCAGAAAGGGCCATACTAATATCAAATATGGACAAGATTATTCCCAATGAGCTAATGAGCTAAGACACTATGGTGAGATTGTCATGTTTGTAATTTAAAATTTATTATTTTCATATTATTCTACTATAATGCAAAACATTTTAATATGAAAATTATATGTAAAGATCCATGGTTTTTAAAATTTTTATGTTGCCATAAGAAAACTTGGAAAATGTTCTGCCTTGACAGTGAATGAGAAAGACACTTTCCTTCTGTATTTTTTCAATTAAATGCAAAAAAAAAAAAAAAAAAAAAAAGTGTTAGAACTCACCTCATAAAAATGAAATCTGCACATCTCCAGTGTCCAGGAAGATCTATCAGAAGAAGCAACATCTTCTTCGGTAACCCCATCTCACTGTATAGGGCAATTAACCCTGCCAGTGTTTGCCAGACAAAGGCATATTCGGAATGGAATTTAATTCTTCAGCTGGCAAAGCTCTTCTCTCCTGCCACTGCTGAAGACAATCAGCATCTTATCCATTATTTTGTCCATTTATCTGGACAACTACAAGACCAGCTTTTGCTCTTCAAGGAAATTCTAGCAGTAAGGGAAGGAAATACAGGCCTTGGAGTTAGCTTACTGAACCGACATTCTTGGTTTTCTGAGTTTTACCTCTAATTTCTTGGGTGGTTATGGACAAATCTATACAGATTATGTTTTCCCTCTGGCTGTAGAGCTGACATGTATTCTGCAGTGTCTCACAGTTGTGGAAATGCCTGGCTAATCTTTCATTAAGCCTTTTAAACTGTTCTCCAGCCAAAATCCAAACACAGGTAACAGCTTTCTGTCCACCTGAAGTTCCTCCCGTGTCTGTGATGGTTCACATTACTCTGCACTTCCAGTCATGTCACCTGCCTTTGTAATGTAATGTATTTATATCCCTATATGCATGTACCTCCATGTATGTGAATTAAGAGAAGCTGATGAGCAGCCAGGCCCTCACTTCTCCTCAATGCTGGCTGCACCAGTGATGGCAGCACCCAGGTGAGAGCATGTGCCCCTGGCAGGATCCTGGGGCCAAGGCTTCCCTGGTGCATCCATCTTATTTTCACATGCTCTCTGCCAAGGTCACTGCTTGTGTCAGTTGCAATGTTCAAACTCGGCTCCTATCACCAATCTGCTTAGTGAAGATCATAGACTTGCAGAGCCAACAGCAGCTGAATTTGAATGTCAAAGCTGTTGCAATAAGGTGGTTGCTGATAAACCACAGAAACACACCAGTGTCCCCCAGTAACTAGAGCTAATAAGGCTGGGCCACTGAGAGCTGCATCCAGTCTGGAGCTCCTGAGCTGCTGGTTGCAAGCCAACAACCTGTTGTTTTGATTTTACATGTCAGAGACCTAAATCTATGGACAAACTGCAGACAGATAGTTGCAAGCAGGTAGAAATGCAGCCTATGAAATAATGACTGGAATAGCCATTGAATGATAGGTGTTATCAACTGCCCACATGCTGTCCACACAGTGCTGTAACAGACAAGAAGTTTCAAGAAAGTCTTACAGAAAAAGGCTCCAGGAAATTAATCTTTTCAGTTAATCAAAAGAAAGGGGAAGGATGTAGTAGGGAACTGGTCAGAGAAGCAGCTTCCATCACACAAAGCTACTGCAAGAAGCTGTCTGTTGCAATAAGCAAAAAGTGAACACATGCAGAACTAGGAACAGAGCACGTGTCTTTCACAGGAAGAATTCACCAGTGAGACAAGCGACTCAAGCACCAGGGTGAACCATGTATTTTTGGTAAATCACGAGTGGATGTTTCCACAAATAATAGTTTCCTAGATCAAGCACCTCCATATCGAAGAGGAAAATGCTTCAGGGGAATCCAAAGACCTGTGTTATGCAGAGATCAGCCTAAGCAAACACCACCACATCTTCTGGCCGTAAAAGCCTATGACTCACTTAACCTCTAAATTTACCAGCTGTGTCTGATTGTGCAATGTTTATTCCTGACTATAGTACAAATAAAGCAAACGAAGCACTTTCTGCTACTATCTCAATGTGTACGATTACTTCCTAGATACTACTGTGGCAGGAAAGGCCAGATGCTGATTAAAGCTTGCAAGCTAGAAACAGGTTTTCTGGGGTCTATCTTGTGTTCTGCCCTAAATGCAACAGAGCAAGTAATTCTGAGCAGCTAACCCTGAATACGCTTTTTGCTCTCCAGAAGGCTAAAATCGACATGCTGCAGGTAAACAGCTTTCTCACAATCTTTCTGTAAAGGAGGCATCTCAAATTGGAGTTGATCTGCTGGATTTCATTGCTCTTGCTTCACTTTCCTGACTGTAAAATGGGGATTGATTGGGGGAAAAAAAAAAAAATAAAAATGTGTAGCTTATTTCATATGGGATGACTATGAAGTATGTGTGCTTTGTTTCCAGGGCAGGGAGAATCATGATATTATTGCAAGGGATGCTGGCAGGTTGGGAAAGGGAATGTCTCAAAAGGATTTTACAGGGGTAAACTCACCCTGCAAAAAGAGGAAAGCATGGAATGTCAGTGACGAAGGCTGGGCTGTCTACAGAGGGCTAAATCCTGTCACCTTTGACCCCAAAGAGTCTGAGACTTCAGCAGGAAAATGCCTGCCCTATCCCCTTGCTTATAGTCTCTCTTTGTCTGAAGGCCTCCTTTTCTCCTTAAGGACAGATTTTTTTGAATCTGCCTGGGAATAAAACATTAGTCTCTCCTCTGTTTGTGACAGTTGTTTAGGACAACCCTTCCCAGTTTATTACTCACTAGCACTAATGTTTTTTTTCACAGTTGGAGTGTCCTCTCCTGTGACCAAACGCCAAGGGGAAGGGCTGAGATACCAGACCCTCCTGAGTTACTGCCAAGACTTTCTGAAGGGGACATCTCCCAGTTCAATGTTCCAGCTGACTGAGAATTGGAAAAGACAGCAAGGAAACTTAAGTTGGAGAGACAGGCTAAATTCCCTTGGATCAGCCAGCAGCAACAGCCATCCAGCCAAGACATGCTATTGGCTGTCAAACCCTATTAGACATGGGACAATGCACATCAAACAATAATATCTATCACAAAGCTGAATGTGTGACCCACTTCAGGGAGAGCTGATCCTTTCACTTCCAACTAGGGCAATGTACCAAGTGGACAATGTACCATAGTACCATGACTTAGGACATACCTCTGTGCAAGTCAGGGCTAAAGATGTAGGGGAGGAACACATGGTCAATGTACAGGAAGATAATTTTCTGGTGGTGGTGACCGGTTGAAAAGGGAGGAAGGAGTGGGACAGTAATATGTGGACCCAGACCCCTTGGAAGAGTAAACACTTTACTATTTCCAGGTAGTTGATTCCTTTCTAGTGCTAGTGTTACTTTTCAATTCCTTACCTCCTTCTACAGCCTCTCTCCTGAAGTTCAATCAGACTGCTAATATCAGCTTTAAAAGCTGCAGTCAGTTCCCCAAAGCTCCCATCAACCTTTCCTGTATCCCACTTCCCGTATTTTGTTTTCAAGTCACATACACAGGGGAAAGACAAGACTTAGAGCTGGATATATTGCATCAACTTTATTTATGTTGTTGGTTGGGGTTTTTTGGTTTGGGGTTTTTTTTTTTCTTTTTTTTGGTGGCTTACATGTTATGGTCTCTGAGTCCCTTGTCCTATTCCAGTGTCACTACACAATTGTGTGCCTCAGCTCCTACAGTCACCACTTCTCATGTTTTGCACTAAAAGTCTTAAATGTACTTCCTCAATAAGAAGAAGCGGTCTTACTTTTTTTCATTTTTGCTAAAAATCTTTGTCTGGGAGAAGAAAAAGGGAATCAGTCTGCTGTAAGGGGTCTAAAAGCAGTTACCACACCCGTGTTCCATATGAGACAGAAAGGACATGTATGTTAGTAGTACCTTTTTCCAAATCACACATGAATGATAGAAATAACCATATTTCTCAAGGTGCAGGAGTTTCATATCTCTACAGCACATTGAGCTTATTCCTATAAAGTTTTTTGAGACATAGGGCAGTAGATATTAAGAAAGAAAAGCTAGATACTCTGGTTCAGTTTCGTTTTATTAGCACAAGAAGCTTCTTATGTATTGAGAAAACACATTGCAAGCTAACAAAGCTAGTACAAGGAGAAAATTCTAGGAAAAATAAACCAAAATTGTTATTAACAGAACTATGACTTAAACTTCTCCAAACTTATTTTTGCTTTCATTATCTCATTAACTCTCTAAAGCCCAAGTACTTAAATCTAATCACCTCTAAATGAAACAGACAAAACTCCATTATTTCTAAGGTGGAACATGCCAATTATGCTTAATTGGCCAAATCTAAGAATTCCTCCTAGAAGCTGTCAATTATTGCTTCTCCACGACTTTTATCATTCTATAAAGTAGCCTCTTCATCCCCTACAAAATAGAAGAAACTTGCCACAAAAACCAGCAGCCTTGGCAATGAAACAGAAATTGAGCATAAGCGCTCTACTTGTTTCCACTGTACTAAGCAAAACATTTGTCCGTACGTATGAATGACATCAGACCCTGATGGCAGAGGCTAAAATAAACCTTCCTAGTTTTATGTAGGAAATATATAGGTTTATGTAGGTACTAAATTTTCATCTCCTCTGAATCAGGCTATGTCATTTCACATGAACTTGGTAAGAAAATGATATAAAAACCTATCAGCTATGTTAAGAAATTGTCCTGCATCTACCTTCATCATGATTAGGACATTCACAGCTGTAGTGAAAATATTTAACATTTGTTTTAATCAGTTTAAAAACAATGCTTAAACTTAAAATATTGTATTTTTATATGTCACCAGTGTCACCTATTAGAAATAGGAAGGATTTTAAAGATGTGACTCATTTATTGCTCGTGATACTATTTTAATTAAATAAGTACATCTGTGATTATGTTGTTTTGACCAGAAGAAGGGAAAGCTAAAGAAACATGGATATGGATTCTAAGATAAAGTAAAATATCTTGGAAAAATAAACTTGTAACAAATCTGACCGTGAGGGTTCCCAATTAGACTTTGTCTGCAGGATCGGCGATACTAAAATTTGTTCTGAAATTCCAAACAGACTATGGGTCAGCTCTGATGGAGAGGGCAGGTTTCTTACTACATTCATTTCTGAAAGTTCATTGAAAAGAAGCACATGTAACAGGAAAGCATCATTAACTTTACACGCCTCCAGACCCTCCTGGGAACCTGCTCAAACAGCAACGCTGTTGGGAATGCGATCTGGGGAAAGATAGTAGTAAGGAAGCTTTTTGTTCTTGTTGCGCTCAGTGATGGAGTTGACAATCTCATCCAGATTCTTGCGGAATTTTGCCATAGCATCTTTCACTGGCTTCTCCACGAAGTGTTCATCTGGGTACATGCCCAGAAACAGCTAATTCAAAAACACCAAGAAAACATGCTTTGAGAAAGCAAAGGCTATTCTGTTTCAATGTTATGTCATCCAGCAGAACAACACTCAGAGCCTCACAAATGCTACTATTCAAATAGCACTATCAATATCTAAGCTAACCTATGTTGGCACTGCCCATGAAAGACACCGTGCCATCCTCCCTCCGCCACTGGCTGCTTCCTTCCATCCCTGCATCTTTCTGTAGCCCTAGTTCAGGTGTCTATGTGGTACTTCCTCACCTGCAGGGGGTTGAAAAATAAGCATTTTTAATCCGGCTAGTGGTCAGCAAGATCAGCTTCCCAAGCCACATCTCTGCATGGACGTGCAAACACTTGTGCTGCTAAAGAAAAGGACAGCATGGGAAGGGAATGAGCAGCCAGATGTGAAAAAAGGAAGATGATTGACTGCTTCTTTCAGTGACAGTGGAAGTCTCTGTTGACTTTAAATTGTCCTTCAGCATTCAACCTGGCAGTTGTTTTAGTCAGTGTGGACTTTTAAGGGTGCCCTGAATACCTCTTTGCCGATATGGGTACTGACACATTACCTGCTTTAGGTAACTATTTCCCATGATACTACCCATGCTAGTAGCTTCTTAGCTGAAATCTGCTTTCTTCTTAAAGACAAACTTAAGTGCCCTCCATCCATCATCTTCCATTTAAGTATTTCAAAACACATCCTCCAGACACACCCTTGGGTGAGACAGCCAAGTACCTACAACTTGATGTTTACATAAGTGAAATGGGTATAGACCATGCTTGCAAAGCCTCCTGTAGGCTTGTTTGCATTCTACACCAGACAGGCACAAGCCACAGCTGTAGTGCACAGGGCAGTGGGACAGATTTTCCTTTTGGCTGAAACACATCTTCAGATTAAAAATACAACTTCTCACTCAGACCTGGTTTGCATCTGTCAGAACAAGGGCAAACCCCCACACTGACACATCTCCACAGAAGGGCAAATATGGTCAAGTCAGGCATAGAGCAGCACTACAATCTCCTGAGCCTGTGTGGTCTTGCCACTCCCTTGTGGTCTCACCTACAGCTCCACCACCAAGAGAAGGGAGGTCAACTTACTTCATTGTCCTGGAATTGGCTCAAGGCCCAGACAGCTCCAAGATGCCAGCAAGAACGTCCTCTGTCTGGCAGAGTCTCCACAATTTGCTCGATGGTGACTGTCCCCTTTTCTGTTGGAGGAGGGCGGCGCATTGTTGGTGGGGCATTGGGTATCCAGGAACACCAGTCATACTGCGCAACAAAGCAAGAGAGCACAGTGAAAAGCTACAGTGTCTGGTATTTAGGAAGACTGCAAAAAATATCAGAAGTCTTGACACCAGGAAGTTTGTTTCTATAATATGAGCAACTCAGAAAGAGAAGATACTAACTAAAGGACAGAGAGATACTCTAGAGAAGTGCTGAAGGAGACAAAGTCCCTACTATCTTTCTCAGGATCTCACAAAGGAGAGAGCTGGGTTGTCTAAATGGAAGAAGCTATTCTGCTAACTGCAGGCCCAGATGCCACAAAGCTGAGATTCACCAGCCAGGCTAAGGACTTAGCTATTTTATTAAACAAAGATCTCTTATGATTATCTGAGGTGACCTGTGATTAAAAAAAGCCCAACATTGTAATTGTTAAAATCTCCTTTTCTCCATTTGCTCTTTTCTGCAAAATTTGTTCTAAGAACACGCCCACAGTCCTGTGGTCAGGCAGTAAGAGAGGCAATGGTTGTTGGTGCATAGTGGAATACAGCAAGTGGATGTGGCCATGGTGAGTGCCATACTGGGAAATCAGAATCACTTCTGGCCTGCTTCAGTGTTATGGGATGGTGATATCTCATTTTGCCTCAGATATGACCCCAAGCTTTGCTACCATCTGAGATGCTGTGCTTACCATAACTCCTTTTCCAAGCACGTTTTCATTACCTTCATACATGTCTCCTGCCCTGCTTGAGGGAAAAGTCCCATTTCAGCTGTGTGACAAGCTTACACTGTGCTCAGTCTGTTCTCTCCAAAGCACAGCCTTCTAATCCTGTTCTCACACCTCTTTCTCTCCCATTTTTTCCCATGGCTGAAGACTCTTTTGGTAGGTTGAATATCCTCTGCATGCCAAATTCCCCCTCATTCTCTGAAGGCTCTCTGCTAAAGACTAATAGCCAGGACAATAGTAAGAGCCGGTTTCTTATTGGTACTTGAACATATAGAATTTTCTGAGGTGGAGGTTGGAAGATGTCTCAATCACTTGTAACAATGGGTTAGAAGTAAATAGTCACAGAGGTCCCTGGTCATGGCTGGGGCACAGGAATAGTGTGAGTTCATTAGACACATGGCTCTAGACCTGCTCCAGGGCTCCTGAGATGCAGGGGTGGACAGAAGGATCAACATGGAGAGTGATGTGGGATGTGTTTGGGAATAATCACCATAGGAAAGATGGTCTCCCTGATTATCTGTCAGATCATCCATGCCTGAAGCCAGAATGTGTCAAAAGAAATCACACAGAATCAGAAATAACTCAAGTTGGAACAGACCCATAGGAATCACTGAGTCCAACACCCTGCTCCTTGCAGGATTACCTAAAACTGAATTATATGCCTAAGAGCATTGTCCAGGTGCTCCTTGAACTCTCACAGGCTTGGCACCATGACCACTTCCCTGGGGAGCCTGTTCCAGTGACTGACCACCCATTCAATGAAGAAGCTCTGTGCAATACAGACTGACAAAGAGTTCTGCTTCTTGTTGTGAAGTCTGCTTTCCAAAATGCCGTGATGTTGGAAGAATCAGCATTTGAAGGCAGGCTGTCACGACAGTTTCAGAGTAGATACATGTCAGTAAAGGCAGGCAGGGATAATACAGACTATCAGTATGTCATACATTAAACATCATAGAGGAAGCTCAGAGTTGCCAGTTGGTTCTCAAACTGAACAAATGAGCATTAATGTCCTTTCCATGCACTGGGTATATCAAGAACATTGGTGTTTTTCAAAATTTGGCCACATGTGACAAAAACGTAGATCGTCACAGAAGCACTGCTTCAAATTTCTATGTAAGTCAGTGGCAGTTAAGTATCTAGATATCACAGATCTGGAATCCTGTCCCATTGACTTCAGTGAGACTTTACCTTCTAAAGGCTTGCCTATGCTGCTCCAGAAAGTTGAAGTGGAGGTCCTGCAGATGCGCAAGGCAGCTTTCAACTAGTTAACTCAGGACCCTGATAAATGCTCCTTTAGTCCAGCTAGATCACTGCACTGCTGGGAGCGAGCTGTTGGAAAGAGCCTGCTACTCCAACTCAAAGACAGGTGGCTTTTGCAGCTGCACAAACTGCGGTCACAGCTCTGAGCTGCACTGCACGTATTCCCTTAGCCACACCTGAAAAGGGGATGTATGCTGCTTTGGCACAGGCACACTGCCAAATTAGCATAGCTTACAACAGCAGCCCAGGGTAGTCACCCGTGCGTGCACTCACAGTGTTCAAGGGACTCAGGATGACTGTGCTTAGCGTGATAACTGCTGGGCTGATAGACTGGCTCCACTACAGAACACATCCTTAACCCTACGGGTAGCAACGGATATGGGAACGCCCCACGTCGGCATCAATTAACAAGAAGAGGTGGCAGCCCCCTAGGAGGACATTGCTTAAGGGGGCATGAAGTCAGTTGACAGTAAAACTTTGTTAATTCAAACCCCCAACCCAAAACACCATTATCAATTTTAACCCCGGGACAATCAATTCAATGTAACTTAATCTCAACTTTCAGTGTATAAATATTCTCTAACCTGTCAAGATGGTGTGCTAGTTCTCTTGGCCTTAGCCTGCTAGCACCCAGTACTGCTCAAGATTGTAATAAACTTGATATCTCATCTCTGTGTGTGGATTGGATTTTGCACACAAGGTAAAAAATACATTTTTGGGACAATATCAGCAAATGCAAAATAAAGCCACTTAGTGTAACTCATTGCATTTCATTACAGTATGTGCCACAGGCTACCAGCTCATATCATACCCAGGCTGTTCAGCTGATGTCTGGAAAGCATGGTAGCTAGACTGTGTACCTGAACCCTTCAGCATTTCTGAAAGGGATCTTAGCAATCCATTCAAATGCTTAAAAAAAAAATTTCCCCATAATAAAATCATTAAAACTAAAGAATAGAAGTTGGAACCCCTAACATTTGAGCTTTGGTACATATTTAGGACTCAAAAAGCCTTTCTCAGCTTCCAAAATACTTCAGTTTCCACAGGCTTAATGTGGATTTGCAGATGGTTCTGCAGTTATTTTGATCAGATCTATATCTACTAAAAAGCATTTCTCAGACCTTGCCCTGGTAGATGCACATCCCAGCCCAGAAAGAACAATCTTCCCAGAAATCCCTACCTGACCGAAATTCACAGCTGCATGCTGCGCCGAGGTAGTGAATATTATCAGTGTGAGATACTCTGCTAGCTTCTCTCGTGTTCTGACCGCTTTAGGAAACCCTAAATAAGGGAAAAGAAAAGGTAAAGCAATTCTGCTATGAAGCAACCAAGTCATCCAGTAGTAATCAGCTACTTAAAAGGCAGGAGTTAGAAGACCATGCAGCAGTCACTGAAGAGCAGAGGATTCTCTTTCTGAATCTTGCTGGGTGGTCTGTAGGAGCCCCTCAACCTCTCTGTGTCTTGGCTGTCAGGCATAAGAACAGAGTGATCATGCCTTACCTTACACAGGTTTGTGAGGCATCCCCATTGTTCGCAAACTATGTGGCACTTCTTAAGGGAAAGGCAAAGTATAATCACACTGTTAAAAAATACTGTATCCCTGTTCTCTCACCCCACCTACCCTGCAGTAAGGAACACGGAGAGTCCCACAAGGACAGGGGCCTCACCTGCTCCCTTTTTCTTCAGTCTGAAATGCAAGCAGGGAAGGTTCATGCCAAGGAGCAAATGATCATGTGCTTATATTTATAAATGTCTGAGACTCAGCAATCAGGTGCACTGTGAGAAAGCGTGCAGGGAGAGCTTATTTGATGAAATGGGAAGTAAGGAAATGAGAACTTCTGAAAGAGAAACAACAGAATGAGGAACAGAAATAGTTGCATCAAGCTATCTTTGAAAGGGAATAATCTAATGGAGCTATATAAGGAAGGGAATACTCAGGGATTAGGGTGTTACCAAAGCACCCCAAAGCCTGTATCTCTCCTATCCCCACTACATCACAGCTCTGTGGTGTATTCCCTGTCCCCACCCAATGTAACCACAGGTCTCAAGATACCTAGAAACCTGTCAGCACCCTGGGGTGATCTGCCTCTGCTCAGGGTGCCTGTGCCAGCTGCTTCACATCTCCACCACCAACCTGATGCAGATGTGAACTCAATCTGAGAGGGGTGAGAAGCACACTGTAGCTCTGGCCAGCCATCAAGCCCAAAAAGGAGAGGATGCACCATCCCCTCCCATGTCCTGCTGTCCTATGTACACTGTGCTCATCTTTAAAGGTCAGAGCAGCCCTCCCTGGGCAGGAACGGAAACTGGGGTAGGGAGCTGCAAGTGCAACAGCCTCCTCCATTTATCCTCCTTCCATTCTTTAGAGACCCATTTGTCTCCCAGTCCTTTGCTTGTCCAAGCAGGAAGAGCCCAAGAGGCTATTATACACCAGGCACATACTGGTAATGAGTGGAAACATCACAGTTTTGACTGGAGGTGTCACAGACAAACATGTGCATGCAATGCCAAAGCCATTTTCCCCAGATCATGGGCCAGTGGGTATTTCCAGATGTAAATCACTCAGGACAGTATGAAGTATCTCCACCCACCTGCACAAATTCCTGAAAACCTTCTGGGACAAAATGAGTGGAAGAAAAGAACATGTTTATGGAAAGGCAGGAAAGTGTTAACTCAGGTGGGAGTATAGAGCCATGTTATGAGTGAAAGTTCCCACAGCCAAGTCATGGTTTGCAAGAAGTAAGAGGCAGTGAGAGGAGACAGTGCAAAGGAAGTTAGCTCTCAGGAAAAAACAAAAATTAGTATCTTGTCTTGAAGAGAATAGAACAGCTCAACAATGACACAGGTGTTGAACAAATGCAAAGTGCAGCAAAATATTCCTGGAGAGGTTTGTTTTCGTTCTTTTTTGGTGCAGGGTTTGGAGGAAAGGATTCAAGTGGGTCTTGTTGCTCCTTGTGCTTTCTACCGGTCTGCCTGGTGGTTCCAACAGCACATACAGGCAGCCTTGCCCCTAATGCTTAAAGCAAGATCAGACAGGACCAAAGGACCAATGTCCAGTGTACAGAAAGATTAAACCTGTTGTCCAAGATCATGGTAAGAATCTGTGCAAAGGAAAGAGCTGTCTCCTGAGGGAGGGCCCGATCCAGGGTTTCACTTGTAAACTGAGCATCTTTGGGCCAAGAAGGTGGGCCAAGAAGGAAGAGGGTTTCCAATAGTTCAAGGCACACTGTCCATGCAGGATTGCTGTCATCAGTGACTCAACATGCTGCAGACCTGGTTGGGTCATCATACCTTACCTGAGGCCTTCACGCCCCTCATCCCATAGACGTATATGTCTTTGACAAAGGCTTGAAGCTCCACATCCTCACACACCACTTCATCACTCTCATAGTAGATGTGAATCACATCCTTTGCAAAACTGCAGATACAGAAACAAATAAACAAGAGAAAAGAAGAAGAGACCTTCTACAGACTTTGCAGGGGAGTAAGATGCTGCAAAGGGAATGAGAAGGGCAAGAGCGGGTCTGAATACCCTCCTACAAGTAGTAGGAGTGCAGAGAGACAACTTTGCTTCATTTCTTACTGCATCATCACTTCCTCCGCCAACAAAAAGACGGTGGACCACGCTGCATCCCCTGAACAGTCCTGTGTGCTTTTTTCTCTTATTTGAGGCTTCCCTCCTGCCCAAACCTCTGTCATCACAACTACATCCTTTTCTTCACTTAATACAGACTCCCTCTGGTATATCCACGTGTCTTGCACACTAGGAACAGGGATTCTCAAACTGTGATAGCAACGCCATCCCCTTTATGTGGGATACTCCAAAGCTCTTCTGAATACCATTCAAATAGTTGATCCTCTCCTACTGCACATCCTTTTCCCAAAACACAAGTGGGTCATATTCAAAAGTGTGAGTGGCCCAGGAAACTTCTCCTGGGGAAAAGAGCTCTAGAGCTCTTTTCCTACATCCACTGCATACAGAAGAGATCTCCTCCCTGTTCAGTTCCTCTTCTCAAAATCCTTCGTTCTATAGAAGCTTCCCAGACTAACTCACCCCAGAAAGAAAGGCTCTTCAAATACTAAGATAACAGAAGTATTTCTGAAAGCAGTAATAATAGGTAAGACTGATTTTCTGAAGATTTGAATTTCATGAGTGAATACTGGTTAACTGAGCTGTGCTGAGACATTCTATTAGCTCTGCAGATACCTATAATCTCTTGTTAAATATTTTGACAAGAACCCGTAGGGTGAAACATTTGACTGTGGAAGCTGTCTGATGGAATTAAGATTTGTTATCCCATACAGATTTCTCCCCTAATATATAATAAATTTATTGCAGTTTGGAGACCTTTACAAATCTGTCAATGTGGTTTCTATTAGCCAACCAAATCAAGAGTTGCTACTGAGGCAGACACACAACTGCATAAACACTGAGAGTTTAAGTACTTCTAGCTTCCAGGGGAAGCCTTCGACATGCAGAGATAAAGCTGCCCCGCATGAGCTCTGCCTCTAACACCTGTCACCTGTGCCAAATGCATGCAGAAGGTAATCCTTCTCTTACACAAAGGCAGTATTTTAGACCCCCTTTGATGCAAATGTAAATCAGTATATGAAGCATGGATGAGGCTTTCTGTGTTGGAATATCTTTGGGTTGGAATATCTACCTGCAGTTAGATCCGAAACAGGAAGAGAAGGGGTTCAAAATTTGCCATGTAAGCTTCACTGTTTCTATAGGCACAACCTTGTCATCTTTCTTAAGCCTAGGCCATCTACCACATGTGAAGCAATGCTGAAGATAAAAGTGGTTTCATCATAAGAGTAGAGACTGATACCCCTTCAGAATGTAGGACATTCACAGTAATTAGACATGCAGGACCATGTGGTCATGGGTCAGGATATCACACACTCAAAATAATATTGCCCATGCCATTTTTAAATCAAATTAGTCACTTATGAAGAATCTTGCAGCCTAGTTTGAGGCAGTGTAACATCTTCCTCCAGCTAGGATAATGCTCATAAACAGTCAAACTAGATTGAATTGACTAAGTACTATCCACTATTCGAAAAGGCATTATCTCAATTGGCAAAGAAAACACAGGAAAGAGATGAGGGACAAAAAATAGGAGTACATCAAGACATCAACCACAGAAAAATTATAACTTCCTTTCCTGTCAAATGGGTGCTAACAATTACAGGAAACATTGCAAGATAACCCCTTGTCAAAACACAGAGAAAAGTAAGGAGATGAAGATGTCCCCAACACACTAAACAGTACACTTGCATTACAAACCCCCTACTTCATGTACACAAAAGATCTGATTTTTAATGATTTTCAAAACCCATGTGACCAAAACCAGCTGCATATTTAGCAAGCAACTTATGCCATGCAAAAGTATGATGGTTGTTAAATGAAATGCTGCTGTAGAATAAAAACACATGAATCTTTCCATTCTGAGGCAGTGCTTCACATGAAAAGAAGCCACATTTCTGTGGTTGAGCAGCCTTGCAGTACCTCTCCTGACTCAGAATTGCTGCCCATCCTGACAAAACTTGAGTCTTGTAATTTTAAGGCATTTTAAGAAAGGTTTTCCTTGAATCAGTTAATGTCTAATTTACCGAGTTCTGAAACACAATTCTCATGCAAGCCAAGCTTACATTTCCACCTCCCAAAGAATCTTGATGAGCTCAGATGGCTGGCTGAGATTGCTGGGCTCTCTCTTGGTTTGTGCATAGCTAAAAAAAAAAGCTAATTGAATTCCCTTTGTAGGACCAAATTTAAACTCACTAAACTCTGTGAAATCCCATGGACGAGTACAGGGTTATAAAGGGACTCTTAAATAAAGAATGCAAGAAAACAGGACTTAGAAAAAGCAGGAATTAACAGTCTTTCAAAGGTATGTGCTTGACTATGTATTTTTCCTCAGATGAGATATGCTGGATGGAAAAGGCACCACATGACTACACAGCCCAGGTCCTGTTCACAAAGATGTGATGAAGAGCAAAGTGAACAGAGAGAATCTGTCTCTGTGACAGCGGCTTTATTAGCCATTTCTAAAACTACAGTCTCTTACCTCCTTATAGCCTCCCAGACTTTAATGCCATCATCCCGGTAATAGTAGTAGGGGATATCCTCTTTGCTGTCCATCCCTTTAGCTTTCATCTCCTCAGGAAAGCAGAGGGAGCTATAAGTTAGGTCCTTCACTGCTTTCTGCACCATTTGTACATGTCCTCCTCCACCTGTAGCATTTGCCTGCAGGAGGAATGGCAAGACAGGAACAGTAGGAGATTATTTTCCCTTTGTGCCAAGACTGGCTTTCCAAATTCACAGGAGATGGTGCTTAAAACGTTCGTAAATCTGTTTCTCAAGGAGAAAAACCACATCTACACACCTTTTGGGAGAATGTGTTTGGAGATGCAGGCTACCATTAGCCACACATGCCAGAAAATCAGTCCTGCTGGGTGGCTACTGGTGAGGATTGGCCAAGGTTTCGGCAGACATTACATTTGGCAAACACAGCATGTCCAGAACAAACAGGACTGCAAAACTCTTTAGATAATCATTGCACAAAAGCTCCCAAATACTACTATCTCTAGATATCAGTGTTGTAGCAGTAGTCAGCTTACACTTACTGTCCTCCCACTGGTTTTTCATCTACACTGGAACCAACAAATTCTAGAACTCCAAGATGCCCACTGTCAGGTCTTAGACACACAGTCATCCCACATGCATGGGGTAGGGACATTATGCTTCTGCTCAAAGGGCTGTGAGTGCCTGACAGGTCTCCACAGTCAGCAGTGGAGTACAGAAAACATGTGATTGGATTTAACCTCTCTTCTCTCTGGATGAAAAGCTCTGGACTGTGGAAGCTATTTTTGGTCTGGTGTCAGTAAAGGGGACAGAGTTGTCCTGGAAGACAGGCTCCCTATTTGGAAGGACTTCTGAAACCTCCCCAGATTTCCCCTTTGCTGCTAGCATGTTGTCACAGAGACAGCTGCATGCCAACCTGTTGTGGTTCCTAGATGCAGCTTGCCATTTCTGGGGGATCCAAGGGAGGAATAGCTGGATACATGTTAAATACCAATGTGGTCAGATTTAGATGTTCTGATTTGACCTAAGAGCTGCACTTCGGTCCATGATATACAGCTATGTTTCACTAACTCATACAAAGCTGAGTTTTAATTTTAGCACATCTGCTGTTTATGGCAATTCAAAAAGACAGGCTGGAATCTACATCCACTATTTGTGGGCTTGGAAATCTAGCTCATGTCTTTCTGCGATGCAAAAATCCTTTTGCAAACACAAATTTTCTTGCTCACTACCCTGACCCAAGAAAAACAAGTACTTAAAAGAAATCAGGGACTTAACTGTGTGCATATGCAGTGGTGTATGTGCATATTATGTTACCTTGCATTCCTATACTCATACCCCAAAACCACATTAGCTATGAGTAAAGTGAGATATTGACTCACTCCTGACAGTGACTGGTTCTGAACTGGTTACTTAAGGTAAAAGTTACTATCTTTAGCACACAACACGGCATCTATTCTGTGTGCTAGTCTTTGTATTAGTTATGTTTGCCTTTTAGTAGAAAGGTCAAGAAACAAGGAAATTTGTGACGTTTAAAGGATAAAAAGACATATAGAACCATGAAGAACAATGCAGATTCACAAAAACAATCACCTACCTTATCAAAAAGGCCACATTCACAAATAAGCTGTTCACGGGCTTTGGTATTGATGGCTATTGTGAACCGCATGTGTGGCACCAAGAGCTGTGAAGTGGGACAAACAATGAAAAAAGGCAAATTATCTGATTGAATTCAACAGCAACCAGGTGTAAAACTTAAAGTCCTGGAAGTTCTGGAGGCTTAGCTGCGTGTTGCCTTGCAGGGCAACCAGCCAAACTGTCTCAACTGAGCTGTAACCATGGATTCCTTCTGGTTTGTCAAGTAATGTGATAACCTCCCTGACCCACATGCATGTCTTCATGCAAGAACCAACCTTGAAGAGGGGATGTACAGCTGGCAGCTGCCGGAACATAGCTATGCTGAACACCTCTGAGACTAAGTGTGTCCGTAAGAGATGGGACACTGTCTGGTGGATGTGGAAATCAGATGAGCGAACCCAAATTTTAGCTAGCAGCCAGTCATACGTGGCATCTGAAGGGAGGAATATGGGATTATCTGGCCCAGGCTTTTGACCAAGCTGAAAGATATAAAAATAATATGAAATGCCAAACCATTCATGTTTAAGATGAGATAACAAGCAATGTGACTCTTTAAAGACCTTGACAGTATTCCCACCTGGATTGCAATGGGTACAATTTTTTTCTCCAGATTCTTATACAGAAGACAGATGGGTGCAGCTAAGTACTGTATTGTGCATGGGTCTGTTTTATTGGCATCCACACCATCCAGAAGCTCATAGTCCACAATGAAAATGTTTCCTTGCTGGGGGAAAAAAAAAAGGAAAAAAAAGGAAAAAAAAAGCATGCTGTGTTTGTTAACAGAGTGCAAGCAGAAGCTTGGAACAAAGGTTGGGAAAAATGGGCCAAAGAGGTTATGAGCAGCCACTGGCCTGCCTTTGTTCATGGTGCCTCAGGGATCATGCCATTGAGATGGAAAGCACCTTTACACAAACTACCTGACTTGTGTCTGCTGAGTCTGATAGTGAGCCCATCAGCAAAGAGCAACTGTGTATTTGGCATTCATGCAGTGACACTGAGATACAAACAAGTTTCACACTGCCAGCTGAAGAGACCCCTGTGCTTGTCATACAAGCAACAGTGAGGCATCACCCTTGCTAACCCTTATTCAGCATGTTATTTCAATTCTGAGGGTGACAACAGGGTAAGACACTGCCAGGAAAGGAAGAGGCACCTTTCCCCTCTGAGGCAGATGGTCAATCACTAACTTCTCAAAGGAAACCACTGCAAAAGGACCCTTCATCTCTTTGACTGGACATGGAGAAAGGCATGGCCTGTGGCTCCAGGATAACAGGAGAAAAAGTCAACAGAAGCGTTGCCTGTCTGCAGAGACAACCAGGTGTGCCATGACCAACCATACAGTCTTAAGAGAGGACATGTGACTAAAGGCAGTTAGAATGGGGTTTGGAGGTTAGAGGATGGGAGAAGGAATGGATGGAGTCCAACTTGACTCAGAGCCATACCTTCACTTCCTCCTCCAGGGTCAGGTTCCTCTCCAGACTACATTCTACCATATCCATAGTTACAGGAAACTTCTTGGGTATCTCTGTGCATCTCCGGATCAGTACAGGATTGCATCCATTCAGGAACTGGTAGCCAAACATAAAATCTTCCTTCCAGTGCTGCATCACATATTCTAAGGGAAAAACAAGCCTGCAGCATCAACATCTGCACTGCATCAGTATCCTACTGCATTGTAGGATTCCTCCTTTTCTTCCCACCTTCTGTTACACTGCTCTGCAACTTTGACTAAAGAAAATAGCAAGAAAAGTATTCAAAAGGTGTCACAGAACTTAGAGAAAAATCACCTAAATTAAATGGACAATGTAATCTTTGCTGTTCACTTTGAAAATAATTAAACTGTAATCATTTGTTTCTTCATGTACAGAATCAATGAGGAGGAAAATACTCCACTCCTACGAAAAATACAATCTCCATCTGCAGACCATCTTCTCAGGTCTTCCGTGATATTTTTTAATCTCACTCTTAAATTCTCAGGGCATGCAATACAGAGGGATGAGTCTAGAAAAGATGCCACAGGCAGGAGGAAAGAAATACAGAACAATTTTGGTAGGGAAAGAATGTCAGTGGCTGGAACAGTTCTCTTAGCTGGATCTGGGTGGACACCCAGGGAAGGGCTTTGACTTTGATTCAGTAAAACTGCTCATTCACTCTTTTGCTTGTTTGACCCCCAACCCCCACCCCCCATTTATTTTTCAATTGCTAATATAAAGCCATATTAATATATCTTCTTAGTAAAATGATAGTTTTGGGTACTCCATCTGCTTACTATTACATATGTAGTACTACTGGATGTTTTCCACAATTGCAGTGTTTTGTTTCATAATGTCATGTTACCATTTCAGCCTACAAGTTCAGAGTCAGAAAGGACATGATTACTTTGAAAAATCCCACTGATGTCTCCAGGAGAAAAATGAAGCATGTAACATTTTCCACTATTGCCTATTTTCAGATAAGGCAGAACTTTTTTCTGAAAGCAATTAATTTTTCTACAAAGGATTAAAGGATGAAAAAGATAGCCTGAAGGAATGCAGTGATAATTAAAAAGAAAGTCTCAAAACTCACAGTGCTTTCTAAAAGAGCAGAAAAAAAAAAAAAAAAGTAGTTTACTTGATGTTTACATCATCTCTGTCAATTGCATAATGACTCTGGAGCTGTATCTGAAGTCTGCAACAAGCAAACAATGGCTCATCAGCTTGGACAGAAACTGCATGACTGAAAAATGCTTTGAACCACCTTCTACATTAGCCCTGTTTCTGCCAAGGCTGGCAAATAAGCAGACTCAGAGTTGCATTAACATAACTGAGACCAATGCTTAATGGTTAAAACTCAAAGAACTGGAGCTTTCCTCATGAAAATGGAAATGTTATAAATGAAATTAATTGTGGAACATATCTAATTCTTGTGTTAAAAGTACTTTACGAAACAATCTTATTAAATGTAACAAACTGCTGTAATTTGTTTTTAATAGCTCTGGCCACCTTGTGTGCTTTACTTTATAACTGAGACCAAAAAAATTACTCTTACTGGTCCTCAGGCAGCCTGAAGAGGAGTAAAAATTGAGAGTAGAAGGGAAAAGTATTTTCCTTTTCAGAGTCAGAACAGGCTATTCCACATTTGAGGAGCCGCATGCTAATCAATTTACAGTATATGCGCACTTATTATATCCAAAACTACAGGAAAATAAAGTAAGATAATGTAGCCGTGGGTGATAGTAGAAGGTTGGGTCTGGCGCTCAAAGCAAAGGCTTCCCAGCCCTGCTTTACAGAAAGGACACCATGAACTTCCAAACCCATGTCTGTTTTACTGGGTTTCAAAGTAACTACTAAGATTTCCATACTGAAAAGAGTCAACAAACAAACAAACATATAAAAAAACCCCCCAAACAACAACAAACCCCCCCACAAAAAAAAAAACCCAAAACCTAAAAAAAAAAATAATTAAAAAATCCAACCAACAACAACAAAAAAACCACAACCAACCAACCAATAAACAAACAAACAAACAAAAAACAACACAAAGGAAAAGTATTTTGTCCTTGCTATGTTACCACTACATCAATGGAGCTTTAAACAGTATGAGAGATACTGCAGAAACTGAATGGCCCTAAATACAAAAGTGAAACTCGCACTCATAGAGTGTGAGTTTTTTTCTTCTAGTAAGAAGGTGTTGAGTATGAAATGTCAAAACCAGCAAGATATTTAATGCAGTATGCACAGCTAATTTTCATACACTTTTGAAAAGAGATGATATTCTGGATAAATGTCATAAGTTTTTTTCACACATAGCTCACTTAGTTTCCAGTAAAACCCACAGTTCCTCAGGTTGTGGTCTGATGGCTCATCCTGGCTGCAGCAGGACCACATGAAGAAGTTACAGCTCCCAGGTCATTCCCAGCACCCCATTCCCAGATCTGTTGCCTTATCAGCATGGGCTTTCATGCCTGAAATGAGTTCTCTCAAAATTATCTCTGTTGGGAAAATCTTACCACTGGAACACTTTTGAGCTGCCCAATGTCACTGACATAAATGGCCCACAAGAGCCGACTGAGGGGAGTTACAGGTGACATTATGACAGTAGAACTGAGGCAGTGGTACCTTCCCCATGTTGGGATAGGGCTGTCAAGCCAGGACTGCTAGCAGCAGTGCAACTAGGACGGAGCACGTAGTTGGGATGTTAGGCAACAGCCTATGTAAGAGGCAAGAGGGATCACCTTCATACTTGCTTTTAGCAGAGACAGTTCCACATGTGCCTTTTTGGAGACTTCCCATGTATTTAGATGGCTAAAGTGGAAGATATACAATCAAACTTTCAAAAATGCTTTAACTGCTCTGAAAAACACTCCTACTAACGTATCTCTAGATTTAGTTGTGAAATACGTAGGATATTTTGTCCTGTAGGACTTGCACATAACTGAAAATACACTTCTAAAAGCCAAAAGGGACTATGATGCCTAACTGGCCTGCCCTCCAGTACAGCTCAGGACAGAGAATATCACTGAACAATTCCTGATAATTTTAGTTCATTTGAGGTCATAGCTGTGCTTTTTGGTCCTGAGGACTGCTCGTGCAATCAGTAGTTTGAGATTACAATTTATTTATTAAAAACCATGGGAAAGCAGAAGTGCAGGTCAACAACTTCCATCTTATTCAGATATGTACAAGATAGCTAATTAGTCATTCTACAACACAAACATGAGCAAATGCTGATAAACCCACCAGAGATCGTGTTGCTGATTCTGACAAAGATCCTCTCAAAATCTGCAAAATCACTCCAGGATGACTGGAACATGTGCATGAAACGGTTGACATAAAGATTCTCCATCCTAAAATAAAACAAAACATCTCTGAAAAAATAATTTCCAGTTTCCTCAATACTCTTTTGCATTCTTTTCCACCATTTTATATACCTACATACAATGAATTTTTCAGTAGTGGAATGTGAGATTGCTCACCCTACACAATAAAATTTTCTGGCTGTACCTTTACATAAATACCTGAAATGAATCTGAAGGGCCCAGTGCCTGCTATTGCATTTACCAAAATCCATTCTAGGGTTGTTCTAGCAGCCTACAAAGGCAGTGCTTTAAAACCTATGCCATATAGAAACTGGAGTCAGAGGAACAAGTGCATAACACATTGTCAGTGGCCTGTTAGCATCAGCTAGCATCACCAGTTAGCATCAGCTAAGAGTGGCTAAGTTAATTATTAGCACCAGTTCAGAAATGGGTATGGTGACACAAAGAGATTTGCATGAAGTCAGAACAAACACAACCCAGGATCAGTCCAGCCAGCATTCCTAAGCAGAGATCAGCTCAGAGTATCTGTGTAACCAAGGCCAGACTGGATCTTTACAGCATAAAAACTGAGTTTTTGAGAGCTTTCTATTTACTTGAGCTGCTGGTTGAACTTGATGCTCATCTTTAACCTGAGGAACCAAAATCCCTTGGTTGCAGACATTACATGAACTTGGTGGGGCTGGGATCCAGAAACATCTGACTTAAAGTGCTAGTTCTGCAAAGCATTCTGTACACAACACAGTCAAGCAAGTTCCTCTTGTATGAGGTGACAAGTCCTAAATTGTTATATATGTGCTAAACTGTTGTTATTAAATAGAAATATTTTTTGTACTAGAAAGAAAATAATTAATTTGAAAAAGAAAGTTGGCTTTCCACTATCACATCAAAAGCTAAACTGCTTCCTGAAGCTGGGCCAAGAGAAGAGCTGCATGGTGTTTTATTTCTTCCCTTGCTTGGAATCTCTTCTTGGTTTTACCATGGGTTTATTCGCAACAACACTACACAACAACTATGATGGATTTTTCCCTTTTTCAGAATGTCCTCACCCCAGCTCTGTTTCATGGTGAACAGACTGTATTGTTGTCCCACCTGACTGAATCTCAGAGCACTTCACAGATATGCATGGGGTGTCCTCCCAGCACTATCGGGGAGGTAAAGAAAGTGAAATTATCAAATTTGATATTTCAATAAATTCAGATTAATAACTTATCAGTTTGGGCACAGAGGAAAGATAAGCTAAGAATTAGAGACTGGCTGTGGTAATCTGGCCTGCATTATATTAAAATCCTGATTACAGATCAAGAATGATATCTTCTGGCCTTATAAAAAATTTGGGTCACCTTTTAAACAATACTATGTAGTAATCTACAGTTTTCCTTTTTTTTTTTTTTTAATATTATATATTTTCTCAAAGAACTATTTCTGATGGTCATTATCAAGTTCATTATGTTCTATTCAAATTCCTCTGTGGAGCTGGGTTCTAATAGCTGTCTGAGGAAGAGGAACAGCAGAGTCCAGGGTTTTCCAAGGATCTATGGTCAAGGCCCCAGATTCTTTAAAACTTCTTAAAGCTTGAAGAATCCACCAAATACTAAAGAGCTGCTAGGGGAATAAGATATTTCATGAGGTGAGAAGTGACCTCAACTTCTGGCTCATAATAAAGATGAGAGATTTGTCTCCTTGGAAGTCTAAACATAGATATAAAGTTGAGGCCATATTTATGGCATTGGGTAAGCTTGAGAGGCAGAAAGCATCTGTCTTTTTATTTAAATATCTAATATAATCTAATCTAACTCCTTGTATGACCTCACGACCATTTATCTTGTATAATAGCTTGTATTACATTAAAAAAGTTACAAAAGCATGCACTCTATGTTCCATCATTCTTTTAACATTCTAGTTAGAGACCCCTGGTCTTCAAAGCTATTCAGCTGCCTTATTCCAATTAGCTCTGAAAGATTTAGGTCCACTCAACCATATGTGCTGCAGAAACAAACCCATCACCCTGTTCACACCTGCTGGACATTTATTCTGCTAAAAGAAAAAAAGATTTGCTGATGTTATAAAGCATCGTTCCATTGTGAAAAACAGATCCTGGGAGGGGGGCAGTGGAGAGGATGGAGGTAGAAATCTACAGCAGAGCTAATAGAGCCAGAAAAGGACATATGTTCTTTGAAGCTTCCAATTTTCTAAATTAGACAAAAAAGCAGGTAGCTTCTCTTAGAACAAGCCATGCAGTTTGACTCTGTCTTGGTACTGAAATTCAGCTGCATAAATATAACACCAAGAATGCTCTCACATGTAAGGTTTCAGTCACTGTCAGTTCACCAGGTGGACTCAGAGAAGCAAGTATTCACTCTTACCAGAAATAGCAAGTTTTTCAGTATGGCTGTTAAACTCCATAGCTCTTACAAACTTATGCTTGAGGACATAACCTCAGTCAGATCACCCAAATAATGGGAGGAACACCTTTCCAAAATATGAAGAGTCCAGCATATTAACAGAATCACAGATAAAGAAATTGTGGATGATCTTGGACCAGTCTTGTCTCACCTCAGACTGTCCCACTGTCTGATAGGATTGTGTCTGAGATATCATGATGTCACCTGGGCAAGTGACATGACAGGTACAAGTGGGTGGACAGTGACTGTGATGCCCCCTGATTACACTCAGATGTAGTTAACTGATCAGCTGCTCAGAACAACTCTGTGACTGAAAGGCTTGGATGTCACACACAGTCAGGGGAGAAAAGTATCTCTAGGGTATGATTCTGAGAACTAGGTCAAAAGCCTAAGGTATCAGGTGCTAATAGTCCTTCTTCCTATGCTTTTCACTGGTGCTGCCTCCATCTAGCTACAGCCTTAACAATGTCTCATGAGAATTCAGAGGCTCAGACAGTTCAAAGGGTCAAGAGATTACAATACTGTTATTTAAATAAAAGTATCTTCAATTCTTTCCTACTTTGATTGACTGCAGATAATATATATATCCAATTCTGAGTGTTCAATGAAACCTAAAAGGTGATCAGGTCCTTACACTGCCCCAAAAGAGATTTTGCAAAACTCATAAAGTTCCACAAACACTTACGCTTTAGAGTAGTTCAGAATGAAGTCAATTCCTTTCTCATTGTCAAACTGGATGTCACGGGGCAGATCACTGTGAGAATGGGCATCAATGCTCAGAGGAAAACCTGGATGCCACTCCTTCCAGCTGAGAAAACAAGTGAAGTTGGATTAACCCTATTACCTTACCAGCACAAGGGTTGCATAATTCCTTTACCTACACTGCTTCTGTGACTCAACACTATAAAGTAAATTTGTGGCAGATTCATTTGGGCCAAAACCAGTGACATTACTACCTACCAGTACCATACAGAATCCTGAAGTACAATGGAAGGCATCTACTTGGCCACCTACTTTCACAAAAATTGATGCAACTTAATATCTGTGATATTTCCAAACACTTGTCACATTTGGTTGAAATAGGCAGTAGCTTCAAATATAGTGGGAGAGGAGGGAACAGAGGGACAAACAGCTGCTCAACGCACACTCATTCTAGGGCTACATTTGTGCAGAACTGAGATATAGCCCCTAAAATTACTCAGACTTGTATTTAGGTTCCTCCAAAAGGCAACTCTCTGAGAGACAGTCTTGATTCAGCTCCTCAGAAGGGCCTTACCTCCTAATGGCCATGGCACTCATTCTCTGCCATGTATGTTCTCACATCGTGTCCCATTTTTTACTTCAAAACAAAAGAGACAATTTGTAAAGAACACTGTTTCAATGGTATTTCCAAATTGCCTGACACACAGATACTGCATTATGTGTTATCGGTTATGCATCTGAATTGCAAATAGCTATTTCCCTGGAATTACAAATGGTTTTTGCCTTCCTTTTTGCATACATAAATAACATTTTGTGCCACACCTCTTTTTGAACTATATTTTCCTCTGTTCTATTTCCCATAATTTGTAAGCAAGATCCTTTCTTAGTCAAATCATATCAACAACACATCCACTAAACTTCAACCCACCCATTCTGAATGGACCCTTTGTCCTTCTCAAAGGTCACATGACTCTCATGATATGGCATGAAAGTGCAAGAAATATTTGCTATTCTAACACAGAGTGTGTCTCTAGGAAAAGGAAATGTCTAATGCCTACTGGAGTTCCCTAGTGATAAAAAATACAATTTTTCCACTGTGACATTGATTAGGAAAAAATGTCTATTACAATATAAACATGGGTATCACAGCTATGTTCTGATAGCACATTCCAGTCCACTCAAACAGGGCCAGATCTTCCACTGCACCCTGGTGCAGGAAAGCAACTGAAACAAGCTTTTTGCAACAGCCAAAATGTTCCGCTAAGAGCTAACGTGTTCAGACCGTGGTCCAAAACTGAAGTACTGCTCGCAAAAGGCAAATGAAATCTGCCTTCAAATCATCCTTGAAAGCACAACTGTGTGCCACAGGGCCCACACAGAGACTGTACCACTGAATTCCCACTTAAGTCTTCCTGATAGACTTATCAGGGATTCAACTGTCTTGTAATGCCGTGTGCACCAGGATCATCATCACTTACAGTGAATGCCATCTAATATCTATATGGCCAATATAGTAAATTATGCTTTCTGTTCCAGTAGTCCAGTAATTAGGACAATATGATAATCTGAACATAGGTTTCCAGACTCTGACCTGATGAGAACAGGCCCTGGGCCTTCTGGGGGGGCTCTGGCAAACTCACCGGTACGTTTTCTGACGGGTCTCAAGCTCTTTGCGTCTGTGCTGCTTGAGAATCTGGGTCTTGTCATCCCGAGGGAGTTTTGCTGTGAAACAGGGGAAAAGAAACAGGTAGCCAGTGGGGTAGAAGACTGGCCTGATTGAGCAAGGAGCTTTTGCAAGAACTCAGGAAAAAAAAATAGAGTGTATCAACTTTGGAAAAAGGGACAGGTGAAGTGTTTAAGGATAGTGTAAGGTCATGTAGAAAGAGAATTAGAGAGGTGCGAAAGCTCAGGTAGAACTTAATCTGGCCAATTCTGTTAAGGATAATAAGAAGTGTTTTTATAAATACATAAATAACAAAAGGAGGGCCAGGGAAAATCTCCATTACTGGATGAAGGGGGGGACATAGTAATGGAAGACAAGCTAAAGGCCAATGTACTTAACACCTTCTTT